>KV751342.1:2677862-2716368 GCA_001698575.1 Mola mola
ACAGATATGTGCTTCTTCCTAGACTATTTAAAGAGAACATCAATGAAAGATACAGATAAAAACATATTTCTGCTGCTGTTGGTTGTCCTTGCAGCTGGTACCAGTTCATTTTTCGTCAGCCACTGCTTTCAAGCCTGTCTTGCTGTTCACCACACACAAGCTTTGTACTCTGCTAAATGTGTGTAGAAGACTGCAATATCCTGTAGATAGGACTCAGTAAACGGAACACGGAAGAATGATCGAACACGAGGAAACTCACAAGGAAGATACGCTGGACTGCTCACTTAGAAGACAAGACAATCTGGCACAGGAGGAAGGCAACCGGGGGGTTAAAAACACGAGGGAGAGGTAGACAATTAGACACAGGTGGGACACATTAGGGAGAGGGAGTTATCACAAACACCTGAGGGACAACGCTTGACAGGAAGTGGGGAATAGACACATAGGGATTTCAAACCCTGACAATTGCTGCCTGTTGACTCCGAACCTGGGCAACTCATTAAACCGGTATTTCACAACAATGGAATGAGATTTAACAATCAATTACGCTATAAACTTGTTGCTCAACAGAGAACTAGGTAACACCAAATATAGTTTAAAATCGGTATATTATTTATTATTTGGTTAGAGTCACATTTCATGCCATTTTATGATCAATAACTTGAACAATCAGAGATCAGACATGGGGTGAACGATTCCCCCAGCAAGTTAATTTCCCTGCAAAAACAGATGTCTACAGTCGGATTTGGATTTACATCAATATATGCAGGAGTTCTGAGGTTATTCACAAAAGAACTTCATTTCCTTTTTGGCATCCTGCATTTGATCATTATAAATCCTAATTTCACCATTTGACAGGGGTAGTGAGCCTATTTTTATACTCTTTATATCACTATTGAGCTTTTATTTAGCATTTGTGGAGTTAGAAGCCAAAACATTAAAACGTGCTTTAACTTTTAGGTTGCAAAAAATCCTGGATCAAGATTTGGATCGCTTTCAAAACTTTATGGGCTTGGGTCACCTCTGATACAATTTTCATTCAAATCTGTCCAGTAGTTTTCATGCTATGATACATACAAATAAACAAACTAGCAGGTGGTAACACATAATCTCCTTGTTGGAGGTAGAAAATATATATTTTCAAAAATGTCTGAAGATTTGAATTTGAAACACATTGCTGATTTTTCTTTTAATTCTTTGCACGTGTACACGTGATTTTGATTTTTTTCAGCATGTTTGTTTGCACTGTCCCTGTGATTGTTTCTTTAGATCTACCCCTGCTGAAAATGGTAGCTGCTTTCCAAAAATGCCTCCAATTCAGTTTTTCACTTAGCTTTATTGCTTCGCCGCTTCTTGAGAGAGTTATTTTATGAAAATGAGTGCTCAGCAAAACACACCAACAGAAAGAAAGAGGGAGAAAGGCATTACCTGGGTGAGGATCTCCTGCTTCTGAACCCAGAGCATTGTAGAGAGACAGAAACCAATATGATCATGAGATATCAATTTAAAAACATGCTTCATGCACCTGTCAATGCATTAATATTTAATAGTGCATGAAAAGAAGTGCAAAACATACCAATCCTGCCAAAATATGTTTGCCATATTCAATAAACATAGTTTAGTATCTGTGCCTGTCTGAACCTGCAAGTTATTGTAGTGAAGATTATTGTTAATGGTGAAAAAATTATTTTTCTCTCCATTAAGTCCACCTTGCAGCCGTCAAAGATAAATACTAATCCAACTCTGAAATGCTGCTGTGATGGCACTTTAACTGCATAAATTATTCACCTACACTTTCTAATTATGTTACATACAAAAAGCTCATACTTAAGCCCCCCCGTCAACATATTATTGAAGTGCAAAAATACTAAAATATGCATAAGAATTGTTCAATAAAAATTGAATTTCACATAATAAATGAATGTATTGTCTGCAGTGCTGTGTTGAAGGCTAAAAATATCAATTTGACAAATCATTCAAAGAAAATACAAGCAAAAAGAACCAGTCAGAAATCAACAAGAATCTTTTTTTCCCTCCTCTTTCTTCCTCATTTTTACCTCCTCTGGGTTGTATTTAACCAGCACACCATCTCCATGAAATTCCTGCAGCACATCCTTCAGCTTCTTGGTTGAGTCTGAGGAAACAACATTGAGGATATGTTACTGTACTTTTTGAAAATGTTGCCTTAATTCACACTTACACTGTAACAAATGTGTGCGTGAGTGGATTAAACAGCAGTCTACAACTAGTACAAGTGCTTTGTGGCCAGGAATTCCGTTCTAGAAACACAACAAAGTGATGGAAACATTACTTGAACTGATTTAATTTGGAGGCAGCATCATAGTATCTGCAGGGATGCAAACTCCATATATGAAGCAATAAACCCAATGAACCTCACCTCAGATCTGGTGTACAGTACATAACCTTGTCAAATTCTACTGTTCCTTGTGATATTAACTGCCTTTGAAGGCTTGTAAAATAAGTATTTTTCAAACCCAAGTACAAACTTAAGCAATTACCTGAATAAAACATACATTTCAGGAAAAAACAAAAAGCTGATCTACTCACTACTGCAAAGCAAAGCTTTGAGAGAGCTTTCTACAATGCTGTTAGCTCAGTGAAGTTGCCAGGTTTGGTACCAAAATACTTCTACACCTTTTAACAGCACTGACGATGACAGCGCAGCAGCTGTTGTTGCTGCGCAGAAGCACCGGCCACAAAGAAAGTTAGTCAAGAAATAGCTTTTCAATCTCCTCAATGTCTAATTCTATACCCGAAAATCTGGGATGTTATGGAATCATCAACACATCATTTTTTGTACACCAGTAGATAGATTTCAATGAGATAAGGAAGTAATAACACAAATACAAATACAGCATTTTTTACATCAGGACTGGCCACAAGTTGGCCTTATTTTTTGCTTTTTCTTTTTTTTCAGTCATGTCCCAATTTCCATGAGTCCAATCTACATTAAACAAAACACATCCCAAGATCATGTACGTTTAAGCCAAGTCGCATCCTTCATGTCAGCACTGGGATATACCCTTGCAGGCACGTGTCGTTGTTGCCTAGTTTATTTTTTGTTTCTAAATAGTTCTAAATAACTAAAAGAATAGAGCCAGGCTAGCAGTTGCGGTCCTTATGCTAACTGAGGGAACACTACAGCTAGTGTGCTATCAACCTATCAAATAGCCTTTATGTATCTCCCAAAATTTGAAACAGTTTGCTTTTTTAGAAATATTAAAAATAATACAAAAAAAAATAATCAAATACTAAGGCTATCAATATGCCGTGAAGATTTTGAAGCAATCCGACTTTAGGGATGAAGGTCATTTTAATTTGGGCCGGATAAGCCTAATACATAACTTAGTAAATGCAAACTCTATTGAAGACTTAAAATGATTGCCAATAACCTGATGAACCTGTTAGTTAGTTGCTACACATCAGCAAAGTGTTAGCATTCATTAGAAAATGAGTCTGCACTAGTATTCTTTTGCTGTTGGTGTTGGACTTCTGACATTATGTTTGACACAACAGTGTTAAGGCAGAATAGTCTAAATCTGGATGACATGTTGATTTGCATCAAAACAAATAAACAGGGGCTGACTTTTGCACTCTGTTGCAGACAAAAATAACTTAACGTAACAGATATTTGCTGTGATAATTGCTGCATGCTGCACAGCAGCCATGAACCCTGCTGCTAAACCAATTTGCAGCACCACAGATAGCAAGTTCTAATGTTTCAGAAGTTAATTAGAATTACTATTTTCTCACAGGGGCCTGCTTCATCTCTAAGCATGAGCTGCTCTCTGTTCAGCACAAATTACACTAAGATGCCTGTTAAAGTTTCATGTGCCATATAAGCTACCACGTGTTTTACCTGTTTACAGGTTTTATCAACACATGTGGATCTTGATGAAACTATTATTTGCTTCTCGGCGCTGCAGAATTATTTATAAAAATCAAAATCTCAACATGCCATTATCGAAATTGTCTGCTAGGAGCCCTGAGGGGAAAGTTGCTGTTCCTGAAACAGAACAACATGGCTCTGATTAATAATCAGCGGGAGTGTTGGACGTGCAGTGCAGGTAAGAAAAGAAAGTATAGCTTGGGTAAACTTAGTAAAAATGTATCATTAATTTTGTTTTTTCCACCTTTCAAGCCAAATATCCCTCAAATATATACATAACATATATATATACATTTTTCTAACAGTGATTGAGGAATAAATGCCCTACATTGCAGTGAATGTGTATCATCGTTATTGAACATATTTATTAACATGCCAGCTACACACAACCATTACAGATGACAGTAATTATGTGTCCGCTAGTTGCTCGTCACAATAAGAAGGGAGTACAGAATTGCAATGTACTTTCAGGCTGATGATTAAACCATTTGTTAGGACAAGATCTCTTTCATCTTGTGTTTAAAATTCATAAACTGATCTTCTTTACTTAGATGGATAAAACAATTGTCCTTCTGTGAAGCAGCACTCTGGCACCTAAGACCTGACTCATCAGCTATCTAGATGTTATGAAAGTGTGCGCAGCTCATTGTAATGAGAGGTAAGGGAGAGATAGTAGGAGGCCAGATGAATGGATAGATCAGGAGGCTACTGTATGTGAGGAGATGTGCCGCCCATTGTTGCAGCACAGAGAACAGGATATTTTATAACCTATAGGTGCACGGAGCACAAAGAGTCGCTCCGAGCTCACTGAAACATGATTATCTAAATCTGTTTTACTTGCACACACGCCTGTACACAAACACGCGCACACTCAAAATAAAACTCTGTAGCTCTCTCTTGCTGCTTTGCTTTTGTCATTGTGGCCTGGCCATTGTCGTGCCTCTAAAAACACCTTCCATTTTAATTTAAAACTCCTTAGCTACCCACACCACTTGTATTGGCAAAGCACAAGCAAACAAGAACCAGAACATGACTGTTCTCTTGAGTGTCCTGAAGAGATAGTAGGAGGGATGCCTCAGTGTTTAAAGAAACAACATTGTTTACGGATGCAAAACACCTAAAGATAGAAATGTCATTAGCAAGTAAAATGCTGGTGCAAGGGATCCTGGGCGCAAATATTAATTATTCGACTCAAGACTAATGTTGGGCAATGTCTACTCAATTTTTATATGACGATGTCCGCAGTAATTGAAGTGATAGAATAAACCCTCAAGACCATTTTTTTTTCTTGACACTATCAGAAAGGCTGTGTCATAGCAGAAAAGCCAGCTTGCTTCTCCAAATCAGCGCTGTAGGCGGTTAGCTCAGAGTTATATACATGCATTGTTTGTATTACAGATGGGTGACCAGATATTAAAACGTAAATGGCATTTCTAGAGTTTGGTCCTTTTAAATAACGTTGTATCTGGTAACTGGATGATGGGTTTCGGTCACTGAATGCCTGGATTTTAATTGAGCTGAGCTAAGCTGAGAATTTGTATTCTATTTGGGCTGTGAAAAGAGTTTTAATTGGAATATTAGGGTCCATGTAAACATGCAGTTTGTATTTGCAATTGGCCCGACCCTACTAGGATGTTGTGTTTGACACCGAAAATGCTCTGCAATATATTCATTAAGGACAGTTAATACAAAAAGCTCCCAACAGCTCTATTTTTGACTGTAATTAGTTCTGCTGTTTGCCTTCCTACAAACCATTTACTGAGACTCAAAATCAGTCTAAAACTACGTGTGGGTGGTTCACAACATCCTGCGGTTGTACCCTGCCAGGTATAGTCATACTTTCCATCCCTGTTACCATTTCAAATGATGAAATGTGTCAACATCTTGGAGCTTAACGTAAACACAGAGCACATTCTGCTCAGCAGAGGAAACATTTGTCGGTTTGCAAATGAATCTTTCAAGGCAAAAGCGCCACCAGCAGATTAAAGGCTTGAGTAGCTCAAGCTTCAAGTGAAGGAGGCGAGGCGCCTGTGTGCGCAATTAGAGGCTGGAGAATGAAGGTCATAAATACTGTAGACAGATCAATACATTTACAAATCAATAACAGCTTTGTCTGAATTGCCATAACCCTTATATGTTAGAAGTGTCATGTTTCCTCTTTTCCTGCATGGTCTTTACAATTAGAAGCATGTAAGCGTAAGATTGTTTGAAATGAGAATTGAATGACACTGCCAGCAGACATAGACACCTCTGTTATTGTTCCCTCGGTGATTTGATGCTTTTAAGGTCGATTTTCTTTTTTTTTTCGTCTGAGCTGTAAATGTGGATGAGGATTATTAGTGCTGCTTTAGAAGATTTATAAAATATCATTCTTTTTGTTAACTCTCGTTCAATTTTTGTGTAATATTGGAATTGACCAGCGAAAATACCAAACAGCTAAAAAACAGTAATTAACAACTACAATTTACTTGCAGTGCCTTTCATTTTGGTTGTGTTACATGTATTCCTGACATTTTCCTCAATCCGTTTTAAAAATGATGATTTCTTAAATTACAGTATTTTGCCAGCTTTTCTAACTGTAAACCTTTTTGGAAATATACAGTATTAAATTGTTAAAGACGACATTCCACAATACCAAGAGAAAAACTGTAACTTTGCCTTACCCATAACTGAGGAAGACTGCCTTCATTTACTTGACCTCATTAAGCCTGATTTTGCCACTCAGGAGCAGCACAAGGAGCTAAAAGCATTTTGTTTATCAACTCCAGACAAAATAATCTGTCTGGTTAACTGCTTTGCTCCACTGTGTTCTTCAGATTTGCTAACTTTTGCTTTGTGCTGTTTGGTAGCGAACACTGCATTCATCAGAGGTGTTTTTTTTTCTTTATGAAAAAAGCTTCTGCTGCTGCTGGAAACCAAACTGGCTGATTTCCTCAGCTTTAACTCTCAGTGTGCAGTAGCTAACCAGAAAAAGGTAATTAGCTAGCAGAGACACCAACATAAATCCACACAGAACATGCACGGCCCAGAACAGAAGGGCTCATCGGCTGCTGATTAAACCTGCCAAGAAAGTTATTGGCATCCATCTATTAAGCATCTGTGATATTGATAAGGTGTCAGAGCAAAGCTGAAGGGAAATCAAACGACAACACCCACCACAGTCTGTTCATCCTGCTGCCACCTGTTAAACCACACATAGGTATCCACTGCTGACAATAAAGATCACTTATTCAGTAATCCATCTATATTATATACGTTTTTGTGAGTAGCATAAAGGGAAAGTAACCGCATTTAAGTAATAACTTATTTTTAGTGACAATAATTAAAGTTAATTAATCTTAGTTATCTATTATCTAATGTATTCCATTAGTGATGAAAGGAATTTTAAATCTGGATGGTCTCTCCGTTCTGCTCTATTTTAAGATGCACAAGTTAAATATTTAAAGATTAGAGTTAAATATTACCCCCAGCGAATCAGTAACCTGTCACCTGGATAATGACTATTTTTAAAGAAGAGAATCAGGAAGATAAAGAGAGATATCTTAAAAGATACAGAATCATCCTAGTCGGACATGGACAGAGGCTTTTCTACTCACACTGAGTGTACTCTTGTAGGAGGGCGAATTCAGCTGGGGTCAGCGTGACCCATTTGTCCTGGCCGCTCATTGTGTTCAGACCTGGTCTCTTTGTCCGCTCCTGAGCAGGGCAAGCCCACAGCGAGCCGTCACACGCTGGAAAACAACAGCCGACATCAGATCACCTGCCAAATTTACAGCCCCCCATGACTCTTCTACCCAGCCAAGGAATATTGACATTAATGCTCATCATGAAGCCAGACAACAGAAGAGACTCAAATTAGAAAATGAAGGACACCGTTTCATAGATGCAAACACATGCTCACAGAAAACTTTTGTGTGAATATGAAAGCATTTGGGAGTGAGTAAGCAAGTGATGGATTTCTGGAAGAAAAACAACAACAAATACTCAAATACTCTATCAAATGAAACAGCATAGGCGGCACAGTGGTGCAGTGGTTAGCACTGTTGCCTCACAGCAAGAAGGTCCTGGGTTCGATTCCCAGGTCAGGGCGTTTCTGTGTGGAGTTTGCATGTTCTCCCTGTGCCTGCGTGGGTTCTCTCCAGGTACTCCGGCTTCCTCCCACAGTCCAAAAACATGCAAATCTGGGGGTTAGGTTAATTGGTCACTCTAAATTGACCGTAGGTGTGGATGTGAGTGTGGATGGTTGTTTGTCTCTATATGTCAGCCCTGTGATGAACCGGCGACTTGTCCAGGGAGTCACTGCATTCGCCAGATGATGCTGGGATAGGCTCCAGAAAATGGATGGATGAAACAGCGTGAAATGTTTGCAACAAGTGGAAGAAAAGTGGAAGGGTCCTTGTGTGGACCAAAAACACCTAATTTGGGCATCAAAAGCTTTCAAAGCTGCACTGTTGCTGCCTTTCAAATGGCGTTGCATCAGTGCAACTGGTTGCTATGATGACAACACGATGCAGTTCAAGCTAAATCAGCCTGCGCACGGCTGCTGCCAGTGATTTTGAACTCAGTCCAACATCTTTTGCAAAGGCAAATCAAAAGCTGTCTGTGACAGAACAATGCAAAAATGCATCAATCTAACAAATAAAAACAAAAAACAAATCATAGACAGATTTGTATCCATTTTAGGTTTCTTCATTTTTTTTTGATAACTAAGGGTCAAGGGGAATGTAAATCATATCATAGTTTGTATAACATTTTCCACTGAGTGTGTTTTTGTACACAAATCTCTCTCACAGTTAGAGGTGTAGTGATTCTAAGTGAAACATTACATCTCTGATATTCACGCAACTGTATGGGTATAATGTGCAGATGTCATTCATCTGTATGTGTGTAGATATACAGTATATACAGTACGTCTGTGTGTACATGCGACATAGTGGGGACAAAAACAATATTTTGATCACCAAATTGAGGACAAAACATGGATTCAGGGGTTACAATAGGGTTGTCTAGGGTAAAGGTTGGACTTTTTATTTGGTTTTAGTAGTTTATGGTTCCTTTTCCACAGCAAATAGTATCCCTCAGTGAACACCTGTTATGACTGATTGTTATAACAGCATTGAAAGAAACCACTGTGACATCACCAACGTAAAATAGACGTACAAAAACAATGAAGGATATTGAAGGGATTGTGTATTTGATTCTTAGTATGTGGCAATTTACCGCAGCTATTAGCCTTTTTTTTTAGGAGAGGCTAAAGGCAGCCACACAATGTACTGCAGACGCAACCAGACGTGTGGGAAACATCATTTTACTGTTGAGATGATGAGATTTCTGCCCAAAGGCAAACTAAGACAAAAGGGATGTAACGATATAGTCCCCTTACCACTATACAACTTACAGTTCTGGCCCAATGATATGATTTTGTCACAATGTTTCCTTTCCTTTTTCTGTTTTTTATGAATTAGACTTGAAGACAAATTCTGAATAAAATTTCTCTTTTTATAATTTCTCAGGCAAAAACTGCTAAATAAATACTACTAAATGATTGCTTAAAAGACCGGTCTTTCTCAAACTAAATAATCCCTTTTAATTTCAAAGGTAGATATAAAATAAACTGCAACTTCCATTTACTAACCCTCCCTTCAATATGTAAGCAGCATTTATCACACGTACCATTATTGAGTATTAGCTGAGACACACTTTATAAGAGAGAGCAGAAGAGAGCGCCATTGCTAGTTGCTAGGCTAAAGTAGCTAGGAAATCTAAACTAAGTGTACAACTTTAGGCTTTGCAAAAAAGTCCCATAAAGCTTCTAAGTGCTTAAGAAGAACAAATTTAGATTTATAATCTATCTATCACAGTTAGTTTGCTGTGTTAATAAAAAAGAGTCTTGAAAAAGAGCATCTGAAAACAGCAATATCAACTGGAAGTTAGGCAATATGCTTACATCAAATCTACTGACTATCCAGCTACAATTTGAACCCTTGAATCTTTGCATGTTTGCATTGATACTTATGTATCATTTCATTCCTACCAGAGGGTGTGTCAGTATAAGCAAATGGTCCAATGTTATAAGTTGTAGTTATGCTATTACATATTTAAATGTACATGGTATGTAATATATTTCAGGTAAAATGTCTAAGACATGACAGATCTGACCAGTCAGCGGTCGGCAATGATTTACCTCTTTAGTACTGCCTATGGTCACTTGGAACCTCCACGAAGGTGGTACCAAATAGCTTACCTGGTACCAGTTACCACATTTTTCCTGTCAAAAACTGAATAAGGTGAATTTGTTTAGGGGTGGAAAAGTGACATAAGTCCTCCCAAAGTGCAGAACACAAGAATTTGTGTGCTACAGTGCAAATGAAGCATTTTATCCCCGATAATTTGGATATGAAAGTCTGAATCAGTGGGTGGATCCGTGCTTTTATGCGCAGGATCGTTGCATGTAAATAACACTCATTGATGTGCTTTTAAGAGAGAAATAACTGTGTGTCTACTTCTGTTTGGACTCCTTGCAGATGCGTGTGTGCATCCATGTGTGAATACATCATATGTGGTGCCACATTTTAACCTTGAGGAACACCTGCATGAAAAGGTAACCAGGTCAAACAAAAGCTATGTAAATTTATTAAAGAACACATCATTATTATTGTATAGGCTACACAAAAGGAACAGTCACCACAAGGTACACTGTTTCTGTGTTAACACGCTGGGTGCGTGGGAATCAGCCTCCCTCGCACAAACTTTGATCTGCAGCTGGAGTTGCAACTAGAAAATGCTTGGCAGTGTCTCCTTTAATATTTTACACCAACAGCAAAAATGGAGCTTATCTGATCTTGTTTATCTTACATCTCCAGCGAGTCTAATTAAAACACTGATAGCGTCTCTAATGTCAGACTGGTGTGTGCTGTGGATTCCTGCTAAGCACTGAACTGCAATCGCCCAGCTGCAATGCATCTTCACAGAGCACTTCACGAATTAACGATCCACGGGCGTCAGCTGAGCTTCATCGTCCTCCAGTGGTGCAGTGAGGACATTCAATGGTGCTCCACCAGAACTGACAGAGAGGAGCTAATGTCACAGCTCACAGATACGGCATGTATAGCCAACACTGCGGCACACACACGGTGTCCTGATTGAGATGTGATATCAACATGCGGCTCACCTGCTGCAGAGCCAGAGGACGAAGGAGGAGTGCTCTGGCCAGATGTTCTCCAGATGAAGGTCCTCACTCACATTCCTGCCGCGCTCCTCCTCCTCCTCTGGGTGCTCCGTCAGCTGCGAGGGGAGAGTGGGTGTAATTAGATTGAGAGAGTGTATCTGTGGATGAACGAGAGGAGCAGCTGCAGCAGCAGAGACCTCTCCCCTCAGTGTACGAGTATGTGGATGGTGTGCGTTTATCCACGGCGTTGTCTGGTCAGAGCAGCATCATGTGACGTGGATGTGGAGCGGTGAGAGAGGGAGAGGAAAACACAGACAGAGAGAGAGAGAGAGAGAGAGAGAGAGAGAGAGAGAGAGAGCACTGATCTGCCTGCAGTGATCGGTTTCCATACTCCCGCTCACTCACGCCACATCCCTCCATCCCTCTCCTCTCCTCAATGGCTCATATCCTTACTCCCCCCCATCTGATAAAGCCACAAGGTCTCTCTTGTTCTCTCTTTCACGCTCTCTCTCTCTCTCTGTGTCTTTCTCATCTCTCCCTCCACCCGCCTCTTCTTTTCAAGCCATCTCCACTCCAGTTACTGTGGCACGCATCAGCCAGCCGCATTAGTATTCAATGCGTGAGGCGGTAAGTGCAGCAACCTGTGGGATATCCTCTCCAGAGGGCTGGGAGAAGGTGAGAAAAAGGCACAGAGATAGAGGGGGCGAAGAGAGAGGTGAGAAGTTTACAAACAAGGACAAAAATACTCTTTCTGTGACCGATTGTTCATTTAGTTTTTTCCTCTTGTTTTCCGGTGACACAGAGACGTGACACAAAGAGATATGAAAGCATTCATACGCAGAGGATAATTCTCAATAATAGAATATATTATCTAAATTCTCATCTATTAATCAAAGAAAATGTTCAGATATCTTGATCCTAGATATTAGAAATGTATGAATCAAACATTTTGCCCTGTATTTGTGTAATGTCTTTTGCAATTGATCAAAATAACAATTATGATGGCTGTGTACACTTCCTCCCACCGAACAGCAATTAAACCCAAAATATATTGGATAACAGCACTGCCATCTCAGCGAAGGCGGAGCCACTGTATCACGTTCCCGTCTAGAAACCTGCCGCCAAACTGCAAGCAAGACTCTGCTGTCAATCGCGATTTCAGCTATTTTTAATAGCATCAAATAACTGATTAAAAACAAACTGAGGGGGAAAATGAGCATATCATCATCAGTATGATGAGGACTAGATAAAATGACAGAAACTGTCTTTGGGAAAAGTTTAGTTTTGGTGCACTTTGACCTTTCAGTCAGGCTTGTGTCCCATATGATGATATTGAAGGGGAGGAGTTTGTGAGGTGTACTGCAGTCCATCACACAGCCCATCTTTATATACTACAGTGGTACAGTCAAAAAAGTACCTTTATCTATTCCAATAATCCATGGGAAACACATTAAAGCTTGGGATGATAGTATATTTGAAAATATGATATATAATCACATTCGCACTTGACATTAGCCATGAATACCATTCCAGTACAGTTATGAGCGACTTGATAAAAAAGGAAGTTAGAGTTTAAGTAAGAATTGTATGTTACTGTGAACCTGGGGAATTCTTTGCTGTATATTTGAGCACCAGTGCCAATGTTTATTTATGAATGTAATAATCTACAATATCCGTCGGGTGTGTGGTATGATTTAGGACTTTTTGAAGATATAGATACTATGAAATATTGAGGTTATATGGCATATCAAGAGCATAAAAAAGAAAAAATCTCCAGTCTCCACAGTCAAACACTGTTCTGACCTCCTACTCCCTGTGTTGGCACTGGTGTTAGATAGAAATCCTCAGGTGTGCCATAAGGAGTTCAAAGTATTTTAAAAGGGATTTTGTTTGTCTAATTATGTTTATACATGAAGATTTGTCTGTTTGAGGCAAAAGGTGTCCATCATTCTCTACCAAATAGCATTTTTTTAGGCATTTTGTTGACGAGAAATGCACGATGAGCAAATGTGGAAATGGCCTTACTGGAACCAATCAGTACTAATGAAGTCAGGGCTGAAGCATCAACACATGAGAGAAATCTTTCTCGTTAGCACAGAGTGGTCAGCCAAGGAAATAAAATCAGAAGAAAATCCCACAGCATTTTTCGAAAATTCACTCAATTTCTCAGCTCAGATTAATTAAAGGAGAAGTCTGGTATTTTTCAGCCTAAGCCAGACATGACCAATCCATTGAATCCAGCTGAAATTCTACGTCAAGCAAAAATGGGAGAACATTGCACTCTCAAATTTACAGCAATTTGTCTCCTCAGTTCCCAAATGTTTACAGAGTGTTGTTAAAAGAAAAGGTGACGTAACAGAGTGGTAAACATGACCCTGTCCCAACATTGTTGAATCATGTTGCTGGCTTAAATTCTAAATGAGGATGCAATTTTTCAAAAGCTTTTTTTTTTCAAAAATGTTTTGCAAATAAACATACCAAATGAAAGACTTTAAATCAGCTTGATCTCATGATAGGAGCAAAACGTGCCAAGAGCTGGCCATGCATTTCATTTTATTCATGGAGACAAAGGGATTAGATTTGATTTTTTTATTGATGCAGAGTGTGACGCAGTCAGTAACCAGGGGAGCTACTCTAATCTGCCTGCAACATGCCTGACCCACATGCATAATCACCTAGAGAGATGGTAACGCAATTCTGATGCATTCATCAGCGACGGGCACATCTGACGTGTATCTTATGTGTCATCTGCACGTAAACAACAACTGAATAATATGCCAGAGCTATTTTCTTAGTCACACCACAGAGCATAGGTAGGTCTGTGTCTGGCTTAGGCTGAACTAGTTGTTGTAATTTGGCTCAGTTAGAAAAGAGTTAGACATAAAGTTGCCTTTCCGTTTGTAAACAGCATGTTTTCTCTATTTTTTGTAACAAAAGGCCCACTAATGATCAGTGGGCACTTACTATAATGTGTCCCAAAACATGGAAAAGAAAATAGGCCTTGTGACAGGATTTCATCACATTCCGCACACCATATTAAGCATCAGTACCTGCTATTTTGAATCCAAATTTAGTGTCATATGTTAAATGCTCCACATATGGAGCATTTAACTCAAGGCTTACAGGCGTTAGATAGCCATAGTAGTCGCAGTGACTGTTTGTAAATTCGAAAAAATGTATAATATTAATAACAATAATGAAATCTACATACAGCACAGTTGTTACTGTACATACATGTGCATAATGGTTAGGCCACCAAGCAGCAGTGGGTGTACCCAAAACAATTATCAACTAACCATACTAATTCATTTTAATATTAATTGTACAACATTGTAGGAATAAAGCGATCAAGTTACGAAAATAATAGGCATTATTATGCTGCATTAGGAAGCACTCAGAGAGTGCAAACTGCCAGTGCAGCCAAATTCACATTCTTCCAAGCAATAAAGACTTACCTTTCAAGGTCTTGTGTTTTTTGTGAACTCACATTTCAGCTTTCTACTGTAGTAGTAGTAGTGAGTAGTAAGACTGTAGTATTAGTTTTTATTTTTGAACAATCAAATTCCTAGTATGTTTACACATACCTGGCCATAAATTCTGATTCTGATTCTGATTCTGATTCTGATTCTGATTCTGATCCTATGCGTGATCTTTAGGTCAAAGTCATATTGTGCCAAGAAGAGCACGTGTTGGAGACACCTGATAGGATAAGTTACAAAAGAATACCACCAAGACTTCTCTATGTCCATTTCTTGTGGAGATATGTTCAAAAAATGTATTTTTGCCACCAAAGTCTAATCAGCTGTAGGATGGGCCAAGATAACTTTGACACCTTTAAAATGTCATCAAAATTAGTCAACTAGTTTTTGTGTAGTTATTGCCAACAAACAAACACACCAACCAATTGCTCTAATGCCTATCCTATGCGAAGTCGCATAGAGCTGGAGATTATCCCAGCATCATTGGGCGAAGGCAGGGTACACCCTTGACAAGTCGTCAGTTCTTTGCAGGGCTAACATGTAGAGACAAACAACGATTCACACTCAAAATCACACCTATGGGCACCAATTAGCCTAATCCACCTTCTTGCAAGTTTTTGGACTCTGGGAGGAACGGGGAGAACATGCAAACTCCAAACAGAAGGCTCTGAACCGGCAACAGTACTAACAACATGCTGCCTGAAAGACAAATTATTAATCGAAATTTGAAGCTTTTGCTTATAGAAATTAAAATTGAAAGTAACAGACAGCCATATGTAAATCTTACGACTTTTAGTGTACTACTATATCTTTTTTTCCGTTTTATAGGACTATAGTTTAATATTTTTGTTGTCTCTCACTACTCTCCTTAGCATATGCGTGCTACAGTACAGCAGCTGTGAGGAAAAGCTTTAGAAGCCCACTGAGAGCGATGCAGTTAGTGACTACCTGGTGAACATAAGCAGAGCCAGACATTTCCCTCCGGAGTTGTTGGATACAAAGCCAGAACGAGTAGGTGGCCAGAACGCCAAATGATTGATAATGTATCTCCGCGTCCTAGACATTTTTACTACCGGAAATGTTTACTACAAGGTGTGGTAATACATCAGTACTGTGGTTACATCGCATTGCGTTCTGGTGAGCAAATTCCTTGTAGTCACAACTGACAGTCATATGTGTAGGACAAGCCAGTACTTTAATAGCCTCTTCCTTTCTGACACAAATGTAAACAACCACATGACCTACACAGACAGCCTGCAGGCAAAACTAAAACACTAACATTATTGGTGGTCAGCAGTCATGCACTTACACTCCCCATATCTGGAACATTGTTTAGCAATCTTTCATGCAAGTCAATATTTGCTGACACATGCGGCTCAGGTTAAATGGTGGGTCCTCTAGGCAGGAGGGTGGCCAGTAAATACATTGGAAATATTAGGTGGTTTCCAGGAGGCAGCATGCTTAAAGTTAAGACCTTTTTATCTTCACACCTTTTTCTGAAAGGCAAAACAGCAGGCAGAAACTGCAGAAGCATTTTGCTACATTATGCTCCATAAAGCTCAACATTTATACTGTACAGCAGCTCCAGCTGGATGTTAAACATCTGGATCATGATCTTCCTAGCCAGGGGCTCTCAAGACCCATAAGGGAAGTAGACAAAAGAACAAAAAGAGCACCATACCAAATTAGTGACAGAAAAGTCATAATACATCCAAAAGGTAGCTTGTTTAAAGGAACATTAGCTAGCAGTGGCAGATCTTAGCGAGCAGTAGGAGAACACAGTCTAGCGATTTTGACGTCATATTTCTTCATAGGACACAATGGCTGGGTTCTGAGTGGCCATCCATCCAGATTTACCTTAGACCTTTTCAAACAAAGGTACAGTGTTTCGCCATTGTACTGAGATATTTTTACTTTGAGTAGGGCGTGCAACGTGCTTGACAAGTTTTTATATGATAAGGAACTTCACTCATTAAAATAGAAAGGCATAGTTCTAGCCTTCCTTTCCAGGACTGTTCTGTTGTTCTCCAGAACTTTCTAAACTTTGTTAGTGTGTAATAAATACTTAATTTCTGCTTTATTCAATTTTCTTCAGTTACGTATTATGATATATGGTAGATTAAATTGTGTTACAATATATCCAGTATCTCAGAATCACCATTGTTATCGTTGACAACATATGGCATTGTACTGCAAGACTACACACTGAGTTTTATGTGTTGCAAAT
Source organism: Mola mola (assembly GCA_001698575.1). Lineage (NCBI taxonomy): Eukaryota > Metazoa > Chordata > Actinopteri > Tetraodontiformes > Molidae > Mola > Mola mola. The sequence continues at coordinate 2,694,647 of KV751342.1, forward strand.
ATTCTGGCTATACCCAGTACAACAAGGTGTCTTTCTGTTAGGTGTTATGGATATGTCCACCTTATTGTAGCCACACTTTCTTGTCAGAAATGACAAAAATATTGAACAGTGAAGGTAACGGATTTTCTCACGTACCCTTAACGATTTGGCGAACAATTTAGCAATAAAACAAATTAAATCGTAACTGCAGAATATGTTTAAGTGTGACTGCAAATTAAACAGGTTTTAAAAAAAACGTACTGAATAAACTAAAATACAATAGTGGGTTCTGTAGAGAAACAGAAAAAAGAAACAAATTGACATCGCCACATTTGACGAATTTGACTTCCTACAGTGTACAGACTGTCCACATTCTTCCCTAGAAACTGTCTAAATGACCGATGGAGAGATGTTTAATTGTGTAATAATTATTGTGCAGTTATGTGAAGGATCAGAGAAATGATACTGGGAGTTCAGATCGATAGCTATGATTAATCTAAATATGGTCAAGTATTTGGGCAAAAATATGATAAACTTCTTGATTTGATTGAAGTCAAGCTGGTGACGCATGTCAATATCAGATGACTGTTCACCTATTGATTATCCTGATTTTAATATAAAATGCCAAAGAAAAGCATTGATTAGGATTGTATTAGGGTATTAGGGTATTGTGCTTGTGAAAATGTAAAATAGCTGCTATCAGTAGTTTACTGACTTTGTGGAAAAAAAACGTCCCAACGTCGTTAATAACTTGACATCATTGGAGCGCTTTAATGAAGCCAATCCATTTAAAATATTAAACTTGACACTGGTGATTGTGTAAACATGTGTTTTCGTTTTGGTTCCTAAATGTGTGTGTGATATGTGTGTTTCATTGGATAGTGATGAAATTTTAAGCTTTAAACCAACTTGATAACAGAAGTTGGTTGCACAACTTTCACAAACACTTAGATTCAAAGTTTCTCTAACGATTGTAGACTTCAAATAATGTCTTGCTTTACTCATGAAGACATGGTGATCTCTGCTTCCCGCCACTACAGGGCATGAACACCAACAGCTTCTGCTTCATACAACAGTTTCACATCACCATCCTCCATGCATCTCCAGCTCAGTCCAAACATTAAAAAAAATATTCCAGACCAAGACACACCTTCACGGTTAGGGTAAGGTCATCTTTAACGTCTTAAAGTGGAATAAGAGTAACATTAATGTATTTCTTTGGCAGTACCACTGTCTTCAAGGCCCACTAGATAATGCCCTGAGGCTCACCGATGGTTCCTGGCCCGCAGGATGAGATTAGCAGATTGTTGTTAAGGAAGGGGAAATTTTAGCCTACTTCTTTTTCTGTCCTTACCTAAACATCTAAACCTGGTGTTTTCCCTTAACACATATTAATCATGTACATAAAAGTTGGCCTAAATGCCATGCTGGTGTTTTAGCTTCTCTTTGTTGTCCATCTTTACATGTCAGTGCTTAAGACAAAATTCAGGTGGATGGTGGTAACCATGTATTTGATGCTTGCTAACGCAACAAAATCTCCAAGGAAGGTACAAACAAGCGTTAGCATTAGCAACCTGATTGTCTTTGCAACAGCAGCACAATAATAAAGCATTTGGAAACTGTAAAGTGGTGGGGTGTTGAAAAGCTGTTTCCACTTTAACACACCGGGGATTGACCTGCTTTTTGAAGACAGCTTCAAATGGACATTGATGAACTTTTTGACACCTCTATGTTTTCCACAACTGAGTAGTAGGCTGATGATTACAGTAAATATTAAGCCCTGAACTCTCTGCAGTGAGCTAACACGCTATACAATAAATATTCTAGTAAGTATGCTATCAACTTCAAAGATCCAGTCAAAGCAGAGATGGAATCAGACAGCTGGAACTGTGTCACCACCATGGCCCTGCCTTACTGTGAACAGTCCCAAGCTCATACATCGATTCCAGAAGTGTGTGCTATAAATAGCAGCCTGAGTGTTGGCGCCAAGAGCAGCCCACAATGTAATATAATGGAGCCATTATGTAAGGTCCTGTCCTGTACCTCCAACTAGGCTGACCCTGGGGCTTCCTCCCAGTGGGGCTGACCCCACTCTTATGTTAGCCAGGTAACAGACAGCTGGGCCAGCCTCACTGAGTATACATTCCTGGGGCAGAAGCAAAGGAGCATTATGAATGAGGGAAGACTGACAGTTACATACAAACACTTGATACTGACTATAGGCATCTGCCATTTTCAGGAAATGACTCTGAGTAGTGATTGTTTTCACTCCCAGACTGCAGATGGAAATAGCTTTGAAAGCCAGTGTTTACCCAATTCAGATCCATGAACTACAGATACACAAGTGTTCGGATTTGTTAACATACAGTGAGTTTTGTAGGAAACCTGAGTGAGTGTCAACAATTAAGCCGCTGAGCACGTTTTAAGGTTAACGGTGTAATAAGTTGAAGGTGCTTCCAAATATATACTCTATATAGCAGTTTATTAACAGAATAACTACCAGCTGGCTGTTTAATCATCAGCTGTAGCTTTATAAACTGTTAGCTCAGCTGTGGAGTTAAACATATGAAGTCCTGAACTGAAATTAAAATGCACTTTTTGACTGTTATCAGCAGGGAAAAAAAAGCCGTAAACTAGGTCAATATAAAGATAGGGGAAAAAAACAGTATATTTTGGGTTGAATTATGCTAAGATCTTGTTAACATATTTATGTAATGTAAATCTCAAGGATCCAGTAGGGGTTTGATCCTGTCAGCACCCAAACCTCGTCTTATGGTGGATTCTCTTCCTTTGTATCCTGTAACTTGACATTTGCCCTGTCATCTTCTGACTTCTGTCTACTATACTTTATACACTGGCAAATTCGGACATTGGAATAATTCAGCCAACCATGTTTGAACCAGACACAGATTACCAGGAAGAAAAGGAGGAGCTACAGTACGTGCACAAGATCGCCTATAAATTGACGCGTCAGAGTGGCCAATGTTGTTTTTACAACATTAAGCCCCACATCCGCATCTCGTCATCTGTGAATTCCATCTTTAGAGACTCTCTTTGGTGTATTGCAGAACAAAAGCCCATTTGCTTGTTAGCAAGGTTAAAAACATCATTTCCTTTGGAGGTGTTCTCTATTAAATCGTTATGAAGCAAACATACATATTGCACAATGTAAGAAAAATTACACCAACTTTTTAGATTTGTTCGATGAAAGTGTCATTTTCACTGTGCTTTTCATGCTATCGGACATTGTCGAGCCAGAACAGGAAGAGGCATTGTTCTCCTCAGTCACTCTCCCTAGGTAACAGTCAAACAAATGGAATAACTGTGGAAACACTTTCCTGCAAAAAAGCAAGGCTACTAGTAGAGAAGTCAAAGCTGAAGAGGATGATAGAAACCGAGGTAAGTCATGAGCAAACGGATAGCATTTATTTGATGGAAAGTGCTCTGGTGTGACATAGAAATGCATTGTGTTTCGCTGCCTCACCGCAAATTCAGAGGGCTAAAAACTGCCATTCTTTCTATATCAGCAAGTAAAAAGACCTGCATACCAATTACAGTGCAGAGCAGAGTTTTTAGATCTAATTATACATCTAGTGGTATAATGCTGTCCCAACTTCTGGCATTTGTCAGAACAGCCTGCATTTGTCCGGTGTCCATCACCATACCAACAGCACTTCATACTCTTCAAGGAGCTGCTGCAGGAACACAGTAATGCCAGCCATCTGCTTTAATTTGTGCTGTGCCCTCTCAACAGAGTGGACAGAGATGTCCTATTTTACAGAAGACAGATATCTCAGTAAATTTGTGTCTGGAGAGTTGAGGTTGCAGGGCCACACGGTTAAAGTACACATGAACAGGCTGTGTAATGCAGCTCATTGTATATACATTGTTTTCATGTGAACATGCAATCTGTGCATTCATGCATGTGTGAAGGGGCTCCCCTCATCCCCCTGCAGAGAGTCGGTGCAGAGCACTGAACTGTATTATCGCAGTATGAGGCTCTCAGGAAGCAAATCTCATTCGTCAGCTCTTCCCATCTGCCATATAATGAGGGGGAAAGCAAAAAATTCACAGAGCTCCACAGATGAATAAGATGTTTCAGCTGATGTGTAAAAGGTTGATAGATAAAAAATACTGTAGACCGAGGAGAACCAGCTGACTCTACAATTTGTGCCTTGTATTGTGTCCTTTTTTGCTTTGCCGTTTTTGCACAGCTTGTCCCAGAGATCTCCTGTCAGCCCAGGAGTGTGGGCAGGACTGATGTTCTTTTCCTTTGAGTTTCTGTTGATGCACTTTGAGTGTCTGTAGCTGGTGTTCTGACTGGCTGTAGGGCATTGAAAATCTGACATTTGAGGTTGCTCACCAAAATGTTCTGTGTAACCTTAAAACCTGCAAACAAGGTGAATTTAATTGCTAAACATAATTAAGTAACTCTTCTTCAGCATCCTTTTTACCACATTGTCAACCCTTAAAGAGTGAAAATGAGGCCCAAGGGTGGCCCTTGGACAAATGTAGTCGATAACTGAGCTTTATGCAGCCATTTCCTAGAACTCTCTTCACATTTATGAGGACAGAGACAGAACAATGCATGCATATTCATAGATTTTAGATGTGTTCATATCAAACACAAAGTAGATAAGAAGAGAAATAGACAAATTAACTAAAATGTTAAGGGTTTCCATACAAGTTTAAACAAACCTGAATGGAAAGCATCATCATTAACTGTTTAATTTCGTCAACTAAAATAGACATTGTTTCTAACCCATGAAAGTTATCTTGACATGTCTTCACACGAGTCTTTCATAAAGAGTTTTATAACTGCAACACTTGTAGACCAGGTCTACTAACAGGGGAAGCACAGTCGTAGTACATGTACCTCATGTACTGCGGCAGTCATAAGAGCATCGGAGATGATGTTGGTGGAGATGTTTGGTGCATTCAGGCATTTACAGGTTTTCCCAACCGCCACTGATGTGATTTGTGCTCGAGCCAGTGAGCAGAACATATTCTTACTCTAACACAGGTGCTGTGATTACGTCGAACTGGCATGAGATTACTGTCTTTCTCTGATGATGGTGTGTGTAAAACAGGAAGATCTTTTTTATGTTTCTGTGAGTAAATCAGCTCCATTCCTTCATTGTATTTATGTTTTTGGTGTTGTGCACATGCTGGTATTTTTTATTATATTTGTCAACAAATTTCATGACAGACTGAAAAGTAACTAGTAACTGAATAATGTTTGTATCCAAAACCTGACACCTTATTACAGTATTGTTTTTTAGAACTGTTAATAAAAAGCCATTCTCTGAAGTCATTGTTTAGCGCGCTAATTTGCGTTGGACACAAACGTGTGACCCAAATTTCACGACAACTTATTAAAAACAGAACGGTGTTTCTCAACCCAAGGAGCTGTTCAAGAAAATTGTTTGCAATCTTTTAAAAATTTTCAGAGAAGTCTGCTGTATATAATGAATAATTGAGAGAAGAGAGAGAATATGATATAATATTTCCACAGCTGTTGAGGGAATGTCGAGATAAAATTATTTTTCTGTTTTAACTGATTTTCAGAGGATCATCTCTTTAAAAATACACAGGAAGTAAATTGAGATAGGTTTGTTTATTCTTTTTCACATGTTCACATTCATCATTAGTATCCATCTTACTGCTGATTAAATACTGGGAAACTTAACCATTTGGAGTCATCACATAAATGTTTCAGAGGCTCTTACAAAACAACCGAAGAAACGACTGTTTGTTTGTCCTCGCTTGCTCTTAAAGCTCTGCGAGATCTAATTCTCATCGACTGTCACATTGATCGGTTTCCTTGAGCGACATTTCCTTGTTCAATTAAGCGAGACCCCGGGCAGAATTCCCTCACCGCCTATTAGGGGGATTTCATGTGCATAAAGGCGAAGGCCATATCCTTCTATTGCAGGATCAATATGTCAGCTTCTCTGGATCGCTTCAATAACCCAAAGCATCATTAAAGCGCAGAGACGGTGGGGCAGCACAGGGAACATTCACGACCACAGATACATTAAAGTTACATTTTACAGGCTGCAGATAATGACATTATGAATTTAGAGTGTATGCTGTTAGTCAGCTGCACATCATAAACTGTGTCAATAGACTTGCCAATATGTCTAGCCAATAGACGTGACTTAGCGTACACATACTGGAGGAATTCACTAATATGGGTGTACTTCAAAGTCAGAGAAGAATCATTTTTTCATTCTGACTGAAAATTTCAGGTCAGTTTTTTATATGTGACTTAATATCATCCGGTGTTAATCGGAAACCTTCTATCTGTTTGGCAAGTTTTCAGCACCCTGTCTTGAAGTCCGTCGGGTCGGATGTACCCTTGTTGCTGTGGGATTAAGCCTTATTATAATCAGTCTTCAAGTTCTTTTTTAATTTGTTTGCTTCGGTTTCTGTGAAATACATAGGTCATTATTTCTTTATTTTGCCATTGTTTTGGCATCCAATTATTTTCTATCTTTAGGAGTTACAACTAAACACCATCTCTCCACAGAATATCAGTTCAGCTCAGAAGCTGCTATTGTTGTGAAGAGGAGAAACGTCTTGACACACTTTTGTCAGGATGAAGGGAAGAAAGGGTGCATGAGTGCACCCAGGAAATAAGTGTATTCAGGTTAAGGGTTTATACGGTAAAATCCTTCTTTTCTTCTCAGTTTCCCATTTAAATTCATTTGGTTTGGACATTTTAGTTCCAAATGAAGTGTTTATATGGAGCATTTTTATTCTGTGTGGGCCTCACAGCCGATTTTACTCGTACTACTGTATGTGAACATGTAAAATCATGCCTAGCGACTGCCCAACTTACAGTACAGAGATTAATGCCATCAATCGGGGGTTTGAGGCGTTCCTATGTCGATTAAATATCTCTTCAAGTTTCTTGTAGTGTTTGTTTATGTAAATTTGCTGTTGGTCACCTCTGTGTGATTGAACTTTCACCTTCTCGGGCGTCCAGTGACAACACGGGCACTGACAAGTCTGATGAACCCGATGCTACAGAGACGTCGGAGTCCGCAGTCGAGACACCTGGAACTATTAAGGAGCTGTTACCGAGACAGTTGTGTCCGTTGTGGATTTACCAGGAACAGCGAACGCCACAGTGTGTTTTGTGCTGTGAAGTTCTTTGCAAAACAGCATGCGGCCTTATCAGTTGCAACACAATTTGCTCACAAAACATGCACACCTGAAGGACCAACCATTGGATTTCTTTCAGAAAAAAGTAAACTACTCAGTGTTTGTGATTGATTATATGTATACTTTTTATGTGTTAATAATATTGTACATGCGTATTATTAGTATTTAATTATTAAAGTCCATTGATTAATCCCATAAAAATTAATTTCTTTGGCATAAAATTACATATTTCAATTATTTCAAATACAATTCCTTTGTACCTTAACAATCTCTTGGCTTTAATTCTCCATTTTTTTCTACATCTACATCTATTTTACATCTCTACAGGTTGTCTGCCCCTTGCCTGTACCCTGAGCAATCAGAACTCATCTGCTCTGTCATCTTCTAACATTTAAACTAGTGTACTATACATTGAACATTGGCAAGTTCTAAAATTTTGGAGTAATGGAAGAGGAGGAGCTACTTTGTACAAAGTGATATGTCCGAATGATCAGTTTGTTTTGTTCAACACTAGTTTTAGCCTCACACCTGCAAGACCTCAGGATTGGTTTCTTAGGTTTTTCTACATGGAAGACCTGGACGGTCAGCATGTGCTTTTTGGAGACTGGCATTGGTGGATTTAAGAACAAAGCAGAAATCCTCAGACACAATAACGATTGCTTATTTTGTTCGTGAGCTATGTTGGAGTACATAAAAAAACAATAACTGGACATGTTAACAAGATTAAAAGATGGGATTTTCTTCAGAAGCAACCATTAATAATGTTGTTAGAAGCAAAGTGGCTCTGTTTTTTTGTTGATCTTTGCAGTTACTCAGGCTTAGGAAATGTAATTTGGTGTACATTAGTACATGGTCTGAAACATTGGAGAATGTTGACTCCAGGCTACACCCTAATCACTGATTAGGGTGTGGTGACTCGGTGTGAGCAGCAGCAGTTTTCTGGCATACAACAAGATTGTTATATGCTGTTTTCTAAGGTTTAAAGTGTCCTGTGATGGTCTGATGGTGTGATCATACTACTGTTATAACAAACACCATGCTGACAATATGTGGCCTTCACTCTATGTTTATAACACACAGGATAATATTTTCAGCGTCTGATATTTTGTTATGTTATTTTAATAGTTCATATAAACATCTAAATTAGCTCATTTGGTTACTCGCAGATGTCATCTGCATCTGTTGGGCAAACACAGTTAATACATGTGGTATTTCAGTGAACCCAAAACATTCTCTTCACATATGCACAATAGAAAAATGCCATCTGTCGACCTGTTAATGTGACACACCGTAGATATTCACACAGCTGCTTCCACTCCTTCAGTTTCCGTCACTTACATAATCTGGGATCTGATATATGCGTACAGATCACGACACGATTTCGCTCTCATTTATATTAAGGTGTGTACGTGTCGAAAACATGACAAAGGCATGCACAAAATTGGAAGGTCACCCACTTTTTCAACAAACTAATCTAATAACATATATACTGTACAAACACTGTATTGCATACCATCGCACCACATAGGTATATGTAGAGAGTGAGCTGATGGTGGTTGTTCACTGCCGACCTTCGTCTCCCAGTGACAAGCTACCAAATGATATGTTACCTTGAATAAGATTACAGATTTCTCTTGGTTTGGACAATAAAACATTCGGATATGTGAATACTCAGGACAACAACCTTGACAACAAAGGTCTCTTTGTATTTAAACATTTTGGATAAGGAAATGTTACATATTATGTCTGTAAAATCATGAAATCTCTGTTGTGTCTACGAATGATTGTTGCATCAACATTCATGTAAAATTGTAAATTTTAGAGCAAGCAAAAAGCTTCCTGTATTTTAGATCCTGTGTGTTTTTTTTGTTTTATATTGGGGATCACATATACACTATTAACTTTTGCTGATTAGCATCAATATTAGTATAATTAAAGGGTATTTACTAGTGGTAATAAGTCCCTCATTAATGTCCTATTCTAAATGACAATATTTTACAGCTACCGTTATTTTTTCCCTCAATGAACTCGCAATTGTTGGTTGCTGATTGTAATTAATAATTAAATTGTGTGTCTTAAAAGAGGTTCTTTAAAGATTTTATTTTTATTTGGATCAATTTACAGTTGCTTCCTTCCTTTGACCTGTTTTTGGATGGTTTCTTTGTTGTTTTTTTTGTATATTGCATTACTGTACAGGTTCGCAGGCTGTAGACAAGACATTAAAAGTGACTTTGAGCACCATCTGCTGTCCACTTTCCATCAATGTATAACAAAAGGTTGGCAGAAAATTCTGACCTTTATGCATTTTTTAAAAATCAAAAAAGCAAGACATGTAAAGTTAGAAATTTATTGCACTGAAGAAAATAAGATACTGTACAGTGTATTAGTCAACAAAGGTAATAATTAATACGAGCAGTGCTTGTTTAATATGAAATATATGTAGGATACATGTTTGCATAGAAAAGGGTTAGGGTTAGAGATCAATGAATTTATCCAGTGACTCAGGTGAAATACATACAGTAATTGTGAATTAATATTTCAGTAAGTTTATTCTCAAAAGATAAAACCAAAGAAGATGCATAAGATACATTTTTAACAACTTTATGACTAATGAACAACATTTAAAGGGACAGTTTATTCCAGTTTATCAAAAACATGTTTCCTCTTTTATCTTTCGACCTATTCACCAACCCAGATTGGTTCTGTAGTGAGCTGCTGAGTTTTGGAGAGAGGATCTGTGGAGGTTACTGCCTTCTCTCCAAAATAACAGAACTATCTGGCACTTGACTTTTGCATAAATAAAGTGAATAAAGTAGATGCAGAAACAACTGTAAGATAATGGATAGAGCATAAAGATGAACTTGTGAAAATTAGTGGTATTAAATCATGTTAGTAAGTAATTACAGTGGGTTAAAATTAAAACTTGAGATGGTCCATGCGTGCCGTGGGATGTGGACTCATTCGACCTTCTTCCTGCTGCCGATCATCTGAGTGAAGCTCTGCAGAGCCCAGTACAGCAGAGAGAGGGAGACAAAGGCCTGCACAACACAGACAGAGGCAGGTTAACTGTTAGTTCCTTCAACATGAGGGCTGTGACGCCTCGGCACAGTTAGGAAAGTGGTCTCGGCGCTGAAAGCATTAATGAGTCAAGAAAGTTGTCTGCAATTAAATTTGATTACTTTATGAATCAACTACAACAACAATATTTATATCACATCCTAGAAAATTAAAGCTAGAGGACAACAAAATCAAGAAAAATGTGTGATTTTAGAAGTTTTTACCAGTGAAAGAAAGAGATTTAATTATCAAAATTGTTGAAAGGAGTGCATTAATAGCATTGCATAGATATCACCCTGAACTAAAAATGTACTTTATTATTAGTTATTAGTTACTTTTTTAATATTTTTTAACCATTTAATCATTAATCAAATTATATTTTTCCATTATAATTATTGAAATATGGTGAGAATTTACATGATTTTTACCATTTCATTTTGCCTCCCGTGGATTAGAAAATCAGCTGAATTTTTACATCCATTTAAATTGTAATAAAACATAAGACGAACCATGAAAACAGTAAAGAAAATGCAATTAAAAGCTTGAGAAGACCTGAGAACCAGAGAACAAAAAGGTAAGTGGGTTCTTAATTGAAAGAAAACATGAGCGTGATGTAGAATCTGCGCTGAGAGGTTAAGGGGTGGGTGCTGTCACCGCGGGGTCAGAGAGGTCACCATCATGGCCGACTTTGCTCTTCAGAGGGAAAGGGGGAGTGGGGTCCTCTTCCAGAAACCGGCCCTAGCCTCCACCCTTCGCTCTATTCTGGCCAATAAACTGTATCCTACATCACAAGCCGAGCCAAAATCAGACTGCTGTCCATCACAGGCCGAACTGCCTGATGGGGAAAAAAGCCGCGTTTCCTTGTGGACACGGCAGCTGTTTTCCTCTGAGAGAACGGGGGAGGGGGGCATAACACAGACCTCTGCTTTTCTACCTGCTCTGAAAACTCTCTGCTGAGATAATAAAATCTGCTCAGCAGATCACACCAAAGAAAAAACTGATTTCTAAAGGGATGTATAACATGCACACGCTCTTTTCCTATTTTCACTAGCAAAATATCGCTTATTTTTTCATCCCTGTGAGAAACCAAGTTTATTCCTCAGAATTTTGAAAAAAGAAAAATGTCAGAACCAATCCACATCCATATTTTTATAATACGCATTTGTCTTGAATAACCCAGTGCCAAAGGTTTGTTTATCACTTCATCTTGTTGCACTTTCACTCTCCATTAACTGCCACTTTTGTACGCTGAGGTTGCACACTCTCTGTCATGACAGCCCCACATTAGAGAAAAATATCATACCCTTTAAAAATTTCACATTTTGTTTGTGTTATATATACATCTATTTATATACATGTACTGTAAACAAACATACAAAGGGCACAAGACCAGATTGTATCCAAACACCTGTGTAACAGAAAACCAGGAGGCAGGAGAGTCAAAGGCGAGAATTGAAGAAGAAAACAAAAAAGATGATAAGACAAAATAAAGATGTAAATTTGCAACAAGACTCATGAGGTTTCATCAAACAATGTGAAAAATGGCTTCCACAGGCTAATGCTTGAGTCAATCTCTTCCATTTATCCACAGACACCAAATCACTGAACCACATCAAGAATTTTAAACTAACTTCCTCTGCATCCAGAGTAGTTATACAAGTATAAATAGTAAGAGGTAGTGTTGTAGTTACGTGATATATATTTCTTTCAGCTTTAACAACCCAGTAGTATACACAGCCAGAACACAACACTGAAAACAAAGTGTTTGACCATTAAAACATCAATGATAATCCAATATTTTTCAATATTTTCAATCAGTATATTATAATTCAATAAACAAATTAATATTATAAGCCTGACACCTTCGAGACTGCAGGACTTTATCACTTCACTGCAAGAACTTCAGGACTTTTACTTGTATTTGAAAGCTTTAACAAATTGTTGATTTTTTTTTTTTTTTACTTTTAATCAAACATTTGAATACTTTTTCCTTTTTTAACTTGACATACATTAGAAAAAAAAAATTCAAGGGAACAAAACATTTTAAGAAAAACTTAATTAATGTATAATGAGCGTCACTGATGACTTTTTACTAGTTTTAGCAGCAGTGGTCCATAGTACAAGTTCTTTGGGGAATTTTGGCTTATTCTTTTTCTCTAAATGATTCCCAAATCATTTTTGATCACTTCTGTGTCAGCTACATACTGTACGTTAAGTCCTGTGATGTCTGCATACCTGAACATGACAGGTGCACAGTTAAGCTTGAATAAAACTTTTAAAAAAACTACTGGTTTACTTTTTCAACACATTTTTCTTCAATACAACCCACGACAACAATAAAATGGTTTGTACTCATTAATAATGAAACGATATATATTTTTTGTAAAATGAGTGATTTTTTATACTATGAGTATGTGAAGATAATCCGAATTACATCTGTTTTATGTGTTTGTGTTGTTTAGATTTAAATGGCGAGATTTTTTTTTTTTTTTTTTTTTAATTCATTGTTTTGATGGTAGCAATAAACTTTCCAACAAGTAAAGTAAAAACCATATTTACATTCTGTTTCTACTTTCACAACTTGGTAAATCCAGTTAAAACAGTCCAAACGTGTGGATTAATTGTCTGAATCTGACGGAGGAGCAAAGGGAAGTCTACGAATGCACAAGTCTGCATTGTGTCATTCTCAGAGACCAATTGAGATTTAGACGTTTGACAAAATCTCGCAAATCACAGCTCCCTTAAACAAACGGACACATGACCGAAGTTTTCTATCAAAGACGCATGTCGAAGCGGACGAAAGGTACCTATTTTCCTCTGCTCCCATCCCAGCTACATTTAATGGAGCCTGTAGGAAATCCATGTGGGACAGATTACACAGTGGAAGGAAGCCGGTTTGATCGTCTACAAATAAGCACTATAGCCAGACTGCAGTGGCTCGCAAAGTGGAGATCTCAGCAAATCCGCTCTCACTCACTTTGTTTTGGGCCGAAGGTACTTTATTAAGAGTAGTCTTACAAAAAGCCAAACATGTGGTTTTTGTTTCAAATTCTTTTGCTTCTTTGATGAGCTCTGTTCAGTGGAGACAACTTCCATTCTGTTGCACTCAGCCAACACTCCTTCTCATTTACTTTTTTAATCATATTTAGTTAAGTGCTCATCAAAGTCACCATGATTAGGAATGACACTACTCACCAGATGAAAATCTGGACAATTCCATGATATTTGCTAAGATCGTGGATCTCACTGGCCAAATAATTAAAATCACGATCTCTTTCAGGATAGTTCTACAATCAAATTTGTCAGCACTCTTAGAAATGTCTCTATTTTCACAGTTGAAATTAAAAACTGGTTTCAAAAAAGTTTTGATTAAATATATTTTGGGTTCTTTTTTGGAACAAGCTCCTAATCCTTTTCTACAGCTCTAAGTCACTGTGATTTATTTACAGTATGTCACTCAAATACGAGCCAAGACACGTAATTCCGCCTGGCCATGTAGTTGGTAACATAAGTCTGTAAGACTGTTCGCTCAGCGTGAGGCTTTGTGAATCTTGGAAGCAAAACTATGAGGCCATTAAAGGAGTACGCCACTATTTTTCAATTTATGCTCTATTTAATGGGGTTTTTTTTATATTTCAATATAAATTGCAGCAGTGTAGGGCAGGTCAAAACTTGAGACAAAAAAAAAATCACTTTTTCACCACTAACTATGTTCAAAATGTGACTGCAAGTACATGCCTACAATGAACAACTGTCTGTGCACCCCCCGACATAACCAGGCAGTTATTTATGGGACACTGTTTGCTCTGAAGATTCCCAATTTTTACGAAGACAACCACTACTCTTTGCACTTGCGCTGCACTCGTCATTAGTTATAAAATGGGATGCTATTATCTTCAGAAACTTGAATGTAGATCCAGATTTTGCAACTGGATTTTTTTTTTTTTTTTTTTTTTTTTTTTTTATTTTTCAAATATGGACATCACTCAAAAACTGCTGGATGGGTTTTCATGAAAAAAATGTGTGTATTAGTCTCACATTGAGGAGAAAAAATTTTAAATTTAGAGAGAAATCCTGATCCAATCTGGATCCAGAATCTGATTTGGTTTAATTTTCAACACCATTTGTTGTGTGTTTGTCTGTTACCAATGTAACTCAAACATTTTTTTCTGAATTTTCATGTATTTTTTGATTAAATCTGGCATACTGTTTCAGTATTTCATGGAGGTATATCAAGGTTGTTTTTGTTGGTAATCCAGATTCAGATTTAAATTTTCGAATTAGATCAGTTTTTTATATGGACACTATTCAAAAAGCATTCAATGGATTTTCACGTAATTTGGTGTACAGCTTTATTATGTCGGCAGATTCGAACTATCCTATTCAGTGGTGATCCACATCATGATCAAAATTCTAGATCAGAACCATTTTTATCATAAGGACACTACACAAAAAATAAACTGATTTTGATTAAATTTACTGTACACGCTCAGGTTATTCAATGCTACTAAGATAGTCCAGGATATTATTCCAATTCAGATCCCACATTAGTGAACATGGATCTGGAGATTCTAATAGATGTGGCATGACAGAGTTATGCACTCTATTGTGTGCCCTTCTAGTTCTTTGCTGAAATTAAAGTGAACATAAATGATTATTTATACCTGGAACTCCCTGTGAGAACCACTTGGCCTCATCTACCGAGCTTGGAATAAAGACTCTGATTGAGCTTTTGATCTGCGTTTGTTGATGACAAGGATTTAGATTTAGTCATGATTTCAGAGAGCTGATGTTAGCCGGCTTATTCCCTGGAGCTGATGATGTTAGGATGTGCAGACTGTTTTGCTCTTTCTGTGCTGAGTACTAATACTGCTGGTCCATAAATATAGGCGATGACATGTTTTTTGACTACCAATAATGGTCCTGCAGGTAGTGCTAACTTAAAATATGATGTTTCAGTCATATTTAAGTCTTTAAGCCATTATCCCAGCTGCAGATCCAAGACCAGTAAAGTTCTGTTGCAGCTGGAGATGCATCATATTTATCAGGCAGCTGATAATGGAGCTACATTTCATAGGCTATAGCCAATAATTACAAAGCCAGAAATATGATTAAAAAATGTGAATTTATCAGTCATTTAATCAATACTTACTGTACTATGCAAGCCCGTTCTCCATTTCTTATGTTAATATTAGACACAAATTGTACATTCACTGGGCACTAGTAGGACAACAGGCTTTTTTGCAATTATGCTGCAACATTCGGATCATATTTAAATATAAAAACATCAATATCAATAAGAAATGGAAGTGGCCACTGTTGAATGTCAAATGATTTGCATACACTGATACCAGTGTGAGATAATAATCTGTTATGTATCATTAATTTTGCACTGGCTACATGTGTCTAAAGCTTTAAAGAACCCCTCTGTTAAAAATCATGTTTTTGACTATGTTATCATGTTCATGTGGTGTTTTTTATGTACTACAACACACCATGACTGAGATAACAGTCAGTGTCCTGGCTAAGGATTTCTGCTTTTGTTATATAATCCAACAGTGACAGTCTTCAAAAATGCTAATTCCAACCGCCTGGGTGTTTTACGTAGAAGAGTTAAGTAATCAGTCCTGACGACAGACGTGGTGAGGCTTAAAGTTGTACACGTTCAGTTCAGTTATTTTTCGTTATTTCTTTCCTTTTTTTTTGGACACAAAAGGGTATCGATATCGTTATCTGGTAATCGTCAAAATTGTTACTTTAACTCCTTGACACCTGAATTTACTTACAATCATATTAAAAAAATAATTATTTGTGTTTTTGCTTTCAAGCTGATGCTATATCTGCTACAGTCTGAATGCCAGCGTTATGATGCAAATTCATGACGACTGGCGCTAAGGGGCTAAACATCAGTATCAGCCAAGAGAACGGTGCAATGAGAATAAACATCATTCTAAATGCTCTGTTTAAATATTACAGCAAAACGTTATTATGTATAGATGGTGTCAAAAATGTTTCAAACCAGCTATTATATGAAAACATTCAATAAGAGCCGCCTGCAGCTGCGACACAAAGCATGTCCGTGCTGACCTTCAGAAAAACTCTGGTGGACTCTACAGTGACTTATTCTGTGTGCTACTGATGGATATAATGCATCAAGCAGAGACATTAAACACCTCACGGAGCGTTTCAGTGTCTTCAGCGGGTTAACGTGGCCAAGCCTCGCTGTTCTAAAGTGCAGCTGCACTCGTGATTGAAATGAAAACAAGGTAGAATGACTGCTGTCAGACGTGTGATATATGAACTGTAATGGGATGTTTCCAGAGCTCCGTCTCCATATGGATGCCTACAGAACACCAGACCTGGGCTGAACTGTATCGGAAAAATAATTCTGGACGTTTTGTTTGAGTGTGGCTGTGTGGGTGGAGTTGGCTCCTTTGAGGCATTGCTAAATTGGAGAAAATAAACTACAGAAGATGTCTGTTAATGTTGTTCCATCCTTCAATGTCTTATAGAGCATTTTTTTGTGTGTGTTTTCTGCCAATTTTTCTTCTTTTTGTTTGAAGAAATATTCTGAGCTTCTTGAAGGCAAGATTTTTAATGAAAATAGAGTAAAGTGAAGTTTGGGATATCAAAACTCAGAATTTTTCAGGGAAAATCTGAAGCTTGTTAGAGTAAAAACTGTAAAAACAGGCGAAAGTACGCACACAAATCCACACATGCTTGAAAACGTACAAACAAAAACAACTTCCTGTCTCGCCATTATGAGCATATACAGTCTCTGTTTTCGGGCTGCTTGTGCAGACTCAGGAAGGATATGCTGAGCAGATTAATGTCCCTCCAGAGAGCCGGTTTAGAGCCTGTTCTATGAGAAATAACACTGTCTCTCTCACACACACATAGCAGCCGGTCAAAACATGTGATACAGTTGTTTGATGGTGAAAGTGCAGCAAAACCCAAACTGGTGACATACATCAGTTTAGAAGGATGCCGTTGTTTATATGTTTTCATTTTCACATCTGGTGTTTGTTCTCATGTAGTGTGTGTCTGCTGGAAGGTCATGTGTCAACTGTTCTTCTAGACCGTTATGCCTCACAGCATTTGGTAGGGTTGTATAAGTTATTTTCTCGATGTAGTGGAAATACTTTCTGTACAATATTACTGTCTGAGCAGAGTACTGTGTTAAACTACATCTGCTTTGCTTTCACCAAAATACCTGCTGATATATGACAATAAGTATATAACTAAAGAGGGTAATGCTTCATACCAAAGTACAGAAGCTTGTGTTATTTCCACTCATTAAGTGATTGTTGATATTGTTTAGACTAATGAAGGTCCACTCATTCTATATTCAGTCATGACTTGAAAACCTTGAAAAAATACAATCTACTACAAATTTGAATTTCCATTTTGAAAATGTTGACTCAAAATTGGAAGAGAGCTACGACTGGTTTAGATGTCTGCAGCCAAAATATCTCCTCAGTTATTTCATTTTTCGTGGACGTTCACAGACATCCACAAAAGGCATAGTCAGGCGGTCAAGATAACAAACCATTTTTGGACATCCACAGATGTCAAATCAGGTCTTGAGCCAGATGTTTATTTAATCTCTGTCTAATATTTAATCTATGTTACACATCTACAGATGTAAATAAGAGGTTTGCTAAAATATTTAACTGAACCCGTCTTGGACATCCTGCAGACATGATCTGAACATTACTCTGTTGGCGCTCGCTGGGTAAATTTCAAACTAATAAGACCCAGCCATGACGCCTCATTGAAAACATAAGAGAAATCCCTGAGAACCCTCAAATTGGTTTAATTCACTTCACACCACAGTTGCTGTGCACCTCTTCAGCCTAGTACGCAAAGATTTAATCTCATCAATAACTATAATTCCCTGGGTGGCCATGATGCCAGACCCAACAGTGAAGAGTCTGCAGAAATCTGGAAAGCAGAGTAGAGGGCTAACGTCCAAGAACGGGAGATGAAAGAGACGCAAAAGAGGGTAGAATGGATGGGAGCGTGCGTTTACTTTCGTATAATCAAGCCTCTGTTTGTATTTACATGCAGACATACGGATGAATGAATGTCTACAGGCATGATGGAGGTTTATCTTTTCAGCCCAAATCCTTCCGTTCACCCATTATCAATTTCCAAAAGCTCAAAATTGTGTCATGAAATTGTTGCTTTTGTCCGGCCAACAATTTAAAACCCAAAGACTGTTCTTTTGCTATCGTAAATGACAAGAGAAAAGAAGAAAATCTGCATGTTTAACACCATGGAACAAGGAACTCTTAGTATTTGGTTCCACCCTAATTTTTTTCTTGAACTTTGACTGAAAAATAGCTGGAAGATAATTGTATTTTGGAAGACCAGTCATGGCACCTCAAATTTTTCAGAAAGCAGTCTTGTTTTACCTCCTAGTGAGTTTATATCCCACAGTTGTTGAAGCCATTCTGTGTTCCTGCCACATGGTTAGGCAACTCCAATGTTGCAAGAATCAACATCGCTAATTAGTAATGGAACAAAAGTGGTACGTCTCTAATCAGCTTGAGAATAAGGAAAAATACCCCATCTTTGCCAGATTGATCCAAGAATTGAGCACAACAATAAACATACTAAATGAAGATCTACTACCCAATTAAAGTTTGCCTGAGACAATGAAATGCAAAATGTGAAACAGGATCAGTTAAACTAATTATAGAATAAAAACTGGCTTCAAAGGAAAGAAGTGAATCCACAAGTCTGAGGAGGCAGACACAGCAACCAGTAAGTCAACAGCTGAGCTGCAGCTTCAAGATGGAAAGGACGTTGGTTCTGAGAAGAGGGTCAGGACCTCTGATAGGAAAGTTTGGAGTGGGAGGATGATGTCTTGAGCTGTCAGGAAAAATGTTCACAGGATATGACCAACAAAAGACCAAAAAGTAGAGAGGATATAAAGTAGCATGAGAATTCACAAATACAACGATTTCTGTGCTCTGGACAAGTAAGGTTCAAAGTCCTATATAAATGAGGTTCCTGCTACTACTCCAGATACTTGTGGACTCAAAGCCTTGGTTCAAGTCCAGGTCTGGAGCAATAAACTAGACTGCCTTTAGGTTTCAGCAAGCTAACCCACAAAATTCTCATATCACTATCATGAATAAATGTGGAAGACACAGGCCATTTCAATGATGGCACAATATTGAAATTTTAATTTTGAAAATGTATTTAACCAGGCAGGCTGAACTTATGAAGAGCTTGGAAGAATACATGCAAAAGGTAATCCAGTGGAATTTGTAAAAGCTGTATGGGATTTGCGAGTTGGGAGTCTGTGTTTGGCCTATTTCACACTACACGACTTTTAGCACCAAATCTTGGAGCCAACTTACAAGACCAGATCGGTCATTGAATTGGCAGTCACCAAATACTATGAGTGAACACTTCGTCACATATGCGACCTGAGAGGCTCACCACTGCACAGAGATCTGACGAGTATGAAAGTTGTGTAGTCTGAACTTGACATTAACAGCAAAGTAGCGGTGTCAGGAAATAAAGTGGCAAGAGACATGGGCAGATGTAGATGGGAAACATGCAGGCTCTCACTGAACCAGCCTTAAGGCCTTTGCACACCAAAGGCAATGCCAATAAACGGCACAATGTATCATACTCGTCAAAAGGGAAAGACAATTGTAAAGAGTAGATGAGAATACAAAGGTGGTGTATGTCTGACATAATATATTTCAGTGTTTTGAAAGCTCACTTAATATGATGCGATGTTGACATTTTTGTATTCTGCAAAAGCTAGTACATGCACAGGTCTCGGTCACATGTACAGGAGTTCTGGCTGCAGGATTGGTGTATTGGTGTAAAAGTCTTCTCTCATTTGTTGTGTTTTCAATTTGAAAGTCAACTCTATCTGCAATCTGGGGCCTTACGTCTGTGTAGATTTGTGTAGATTTAAGATGAGGGAGGAGTAATGCAGTAAGCAACAAAACACCAGAACGGCTATCGTCTGGTTCAATCAGGTTCACATGTTGGCTCTGAAGCTGTATCATAAATTGTTGTTTTACCCATGAATTAAAGCACAAATAGGAACACAAATTCAAAAGAAAGCTTGCAGTAGAAATTCCCTCCTGCATAAGCCAAACTAAATACTGCAAGAGAATTCCCAAAGGACCAAGTGCTGTTGGATTTCCATAGCTTTACCTGGCAAGTCGTCTGACAACATAAACCAAGTGGTTACTCTTTGACGGGCAAGATCCCCTATACTTGGAGCGATAATATTTCACATTGTGTACACTCAACCGCCCTGCTGTTTACTCCAACGGAACAATCCTACCCAGCATTTCTCTCTCAAATCCCTGCGTTTTCACCCTGGGAGGAGATTTCCTTTCCATTCCTGTGAGCTCTCAGATGATGTCATCCTCAACCAGTTTCCATTGCTCCAAACAATCCTGTTTTATCCTCAGTGCTGCCTCTTGCTGCCACACATTACTGCTTCACAAAAAAAAAAAAAAGAAAGGGGGAGGAGGCACGGGGGGCTGACCTCTTGCACCTGAAACTTGACTGATGGAAACGACACTCTCAGATAACACCACTCACTGCTGTGGTAGCGGGGAAGTCTGGGTGTGATTTGGACTTTTTGCAGACAAGTCAGGTGTCGTATTGAAGATAAAGCCAAGTTGTGCCAAGGCTAATCCTTTGTGTCTGACATGAACTTCATAATATTGTTCTGACCTTGTCTTTTGGCCGCAGAGCATTCATCTTCCCCTTGAACATTTGACAGAAAAAGTCTCTTTAGAGACTGGAAAAAACTATTAGCACACAGATGAAACGATGGAAAATCCAATGGGGTGTGAAAACAAGTTGTTTTTTTTGGTTTTTTTTATGTTTCGGAGTGGCCTCGATTTGCTTGTGTCAAACTTGCATGACCTAATATATTCTTGTGGTAAATTGATTTACTAAGGACACAATTCATTCATAAAATAAAAGCAAAGAAGAAAATAAAACTTTTATTATTCTGTTTTGGTGACTTTGACTCTATTTCATAAATAATAAAGAGAGAAACTGACATAAAGAAATGGAAAAACCAAAAGGAACAGCAATTAAGTTTTCTTTCTGCTGGAAAGACAATCTAAAAAGGCTTTAGCAAACAGGAGACTTCTGGTGTAGACAGGTGTATTTTTATGGGCTCTTTTCTTAATTTACTGTGCCTTCAGCAGCAGCAGTTGGCGGCCGTTTTGAAGAGCAGCTTAATTACTCAGGGATGTACAGCAGTCTGCTCCGCAGTCTGTCTCCCTGCCTCCAGGCTAATCAGGGGCCCACACAGTAAAACAGCCACAAGTTACGTCATTAGAATCCTCCACGAACACACCTCTGATACTCAACACACATACATGTGGGCACACAGTGAAGCTGGACTAAATAACAGGAAATAATATTATGCAGCCCTGTTTTTGCACTTAAAACACCTTGTTGATAAGCTGACAAAAAGGTGCTGGTTGAAATGTATTTCCTCTTATTTAAAAAAAAAA
>KV751342.1:2723392-2744104 GCA_001698575.1 Mola mola
TCAAAATAATATTTTATTCTCTTAGTTTAGTTTTAGGTTAATTTTAGTCTTGAGGGACTTCCTCATACTGTGATAAAGTAAGGTCTATATCTTTTATCTTTCTTTGCATGATATGATGTTCGTGCCTGGTTTGCTTGCCAGGGTATCATGTCTTATATTTATATTCCAAATAAATGAACTAACCAAACTGATAAAGAAATTCAGCATTGTATTAAGTTCTACAGACGACAATGAGCTCATGGTTCAAAGTCCTGTCCAACTACCCCCTTCATCCACCATATCCTGCTTCCTGTGTGGACTCTGTCACTGCTTGGTGTCATGAAGCAACTTTACTGACGACGCTGTAGAATAATACCATCACCAGATAAATTCTGTCATGCTGTTCTCTTATTCTTTAAATTGTTACTCACATCGCAGCAGGTAAGAAAGTCCAAATTTAGCAATCATAAAAACAGTGACTGAAGTGAGATAAGAATTTATGACTTGGTGAAGTCTCCTCTCGGCCTCTGACAGTGACTGTTTAGCAAACCTATCATAAAATGTACCGTTGACCTCCTGATGGTATAACTGAAGAGTACCTTCACTTGTTAGAAATAACCATGTTTGTGTGGCATGAAATTAACGCAAAGTCCATACATTGTCCAGCAGTGTATCATCAATTGTCAAGCTAAATAAGTGCCTAGCAAATGTGGGTATAAATACATAACAGTGACATGATTTATCGTTGGGCCCCAGTGCTCAATTCGTTATTTTCCTTCCAAGCCGTGATTGCTGCATCCTGAAGGCTATTTGGGTTGGGAAATGGTTGACTCGACAATTAAAGCGTTTGTGTTCACTGCTGGACCACCAGCTGGTGTTCCATTTGCTGAGAGGGAGGGGAGAGGAGATGTGGGTGTATGTGTGTGTATGAATGGGGGGACCAAAACTGACAGAGCAGCATGGAGGTAGCCATCACAGAAAGCCAGGCCATTTTATTTGGGATTTCG
This sequence comes from Mola mola, assembly GCA_001698575.1. Taxonomy (NCBI): domain Eukaryota; kingdom Metazoa; phylum Chordata; class Actinopteri; order Tetraodontiformes; family Molidae; genus Mola; species Mola mola. Next base: position 2,724,379 of record KV751342.1, read on the forward strand.
AAGGGGCTGGGCGTGACAGAAGTTTCTGGCTAACCAAAACTATGCCTGGGGAAAAAAGGCTTCCAAAGATAACTGCTGAGGAGACCTGCCTCTTTTTCTTTTTCTTTACTGAAGGAGGTGGAAGGGGGCCTTTTGGCTCTTTGAGTGGAAAATAATAGACAAAGGTTGTTCTAAAGGGGAATGCTGATCAGTCATTCTGTCATGATGTTAGGTCGAACTAGTCTTTTCCTGCTGGCTAAGTAGAGGACTCTGCTCGACCATGGACCAGCCACAACAAACTACATAATTGGGGGAAACAATATTGATGAACAAAATCAGTGCTCAGCCTTAAATTAGGACCCCTAGACCACCTTGTCATACTTTACATGAGGGATTACAGTAGTTTAAACATGCCAGCAGTCAGTGTGTGAGTCATCAGATTTACTAAAAAATAAGCAGAAGAAATGTGCTACAGTTCTGTCGAAAAAACGTACCATCTTGTTTTCAAACACATCATGGTAAGTCCGCAGCACCAGCAGGAAATTTAGGACCACATAAACTTGTAAAGGCAGCAGCCAGCTGGGCTCATGAGGCACTTCCTCCCCAATAACCTGCACATGGAATAAAAACATGCTTAATTCCCCAATCCCTAATTTTTGTGTGAGTGGAGTAATTTTCTGGATAGATTCTCACACCCTGTAAGTTTCACCTCATGTTTCATGTTTACAAAGGACATGCAATGACTTCGCATTGATGACAATATAAATTAGGGATGCAACAATTCCACAAATCCACAGTTCGACAGAGACATCATTTATTTGTGTGTTTGTTTTCTTGGGGAAAGGGATGCAACGCAACATTACATTTGTGATTTACAAGCAAAACTTGAATGCACCATCTAGGGAACACATGGGCCGGAACCGTGCTTGGACCATTTTGATCTGGTTCTCAACGGCCTTAAAGAAAAACAAAGCAATCTCCAAAAAATCAAGAAAAGGAAGCATAGTGTTAATAAAACTGGAAGTTAATGACTCAAGTCTATATTATTAATTAACATGATTCCAAATGTGAATGCTGTCTTTATTTAGATTGGACTTGACTTTTACTCACTCAGGTAACAAGATGTATTAGCGGTTTTGAAGTGACTATTCATTCAACTAAAGTGGAGACTGTCACAATAGTTCTTTCTTCAGGTTTTAAAGCAAAGGTTGAGATGCAGCCTGCTTCAACAAATACTACAAAGGTCAGACTCCAACCAAGTTCTGGTCTTAATAAAAGCGAACAAGTAAAAATTTCAATAAAATTAATTTCCAATATGTTCATATATGTTCTTCTTGCTGTGTGAGTTAGGTGAAGAAGAAATTGAGGCTCACTTTTTGTTTCATTGCCTGGTCTAGAAGGACATAAGAGATGTACTTTTCAGTAATATTGGCCTCTATGTATGTTAATTGGATTTGAATGCATGATTATGACAAAGTTGAGTTGTGTTTTAGAAATAAGTTTCTGATTTTATCTGCAAAGCTTGATAGAGAAGGCAGAATAAGACAGTGTTAATATAACCAGTGATGCCTAATGTAATGAAATGATTAACCACTACAACTGTAAATGTGGTGTCCTGTAACCCCATGAGGGTTGGGCACTTTGTGTGCATGACACAAAAATGAAATAAAATGGAAGTGAAATGCTCATAAGTACAGTATACAGACATATTCATGTTTTCATCACAGTCTTCCCAACTGAAGTCCTAGAATCACTGCCATAATCAATAAATATAAATTCAGGACATTTAAACTGCCATCAGACACATTTTTTTTTTTTTAGCTTTAATTTATCATTATGTTAATGTGCTCTGCCACTGGGCATGAACTCTCACAAGAAAATGAAATCAGTTTTGTCTGCTACTTGTCTGTTTACATCTCGATTCTAAAGACTAAGTGAATGGATAAACTCATGCTTTTTGTTGCTGGTAGTTGCTACTCTGAGGAAAATAAAAAGCTATGCAATCTCAGATGAATATTATCTATTATACAGTAAGTTGCAATGTGATTGAATGATTTTAGTCCTGATTGATTTGGAGGATCCCTGTAGTTTCCTCTGAAATGACATGACTTCCACTGCAGGAAGTAAACACACTTTTAGTGGGTTTTCTGTCAGTAAAACAAAAGGTGTGGCACTTCCTCAACTCAATGCCGGATATTGATTGAGTTCTTTTAAAGTAAGTACATTGTGTTCAAACAATTTTGCATTGACTCTTGCAACAAACAAGCAGAGAAACGTATGTAATGAAAATACTAAGGATTTATGTCTTATGAAAACGGACTTCTGCACAGTCCATTTAAAAATGAAGACAATAAATCCTAGGGCAGCAATTCTTCTGGCACCAGAAAGGTATAGATTTATTCTGATTTATGGAATTATATCAGTACATTAAGTTATGTGTATTGAAAATTGCTGTTGAAACGAGTGATGGCACCAGAGGTTTGTCACAGGCGGCTATTATTCACAAGTGCTTTTACATAATTCGATGTAAAATCTAGTATAAAATCTAGAACAATAATTCATTTTGGAATGAAAAAGCTAAAGATTTGGTTTTCTGTTGCATCCTCTTTTCAGCTTGCAATGATGCCATTATGCACCATCTAGTGCACACATGGGGCCGGACCTTCCTTGTAGTATCTTGATCCAGCTCTCAAAGAAAACAAAACAATCCCTCAAAGGTCAACGCAAATCACTTCAAACAGTTAAATGAGAAAAAAATTGAACTCATTAACATCACGAGACAATATGTTCAGACTCTGTTTGTTTTCTTCAAAGCAAAAAGGCCTTTTGTAATTTCAGTTTCCTACGGGCTGAATTTCCGAACTTTTAAAATGAGTTTTCTGCGCTACATCTCCAACATTGGGGATTTATCGATGTATCGGTTTCCAACAAACACGGAAGAATATATATGCCCATCTATAAGAATTCCCTGAGTCATTTGGCCTCTTTCTGTCTGAATGTGCTTCTCAACCATATCTAATTAGGCCTGAGGGCTTAGTGTTGAAACCTACAAAAATGGAGCAATCATAGGTTCTTGCCTCTCATTCAGGGGGTTTCCCAAAATCCAGAGGCACCAAACCACCACAAGTGGGTCCCCCTGCACGCCTCCTCCCCTATCCCATCCCCTTCCCTGTAGCTATTCCAGCTTGCTGTTCTGCTTTTTCTCAAAGAATTGAAAAAAGTTAAACCCCATCTCCTTCTTACTCCCTCTCTTTCTTTTCTTTCCCTCACTGACAGCCGTCCAACATGAGGCCTTTCAAGATATTTCAGTTTTGTCAAACTCCAGATTTGTCCATGCTTAGAATCACCCCGCTGGGTTCAAGGAGCTGCTTTAATTGTTAAGGCAAAGTGGAAAGGTTTTTTTTTTGGGTGTAAAGCCTAGGGAACTAAATATGTGACACCATCAGCGTTATTTCAAAGCTAACCACCAGGGTTAGCTTTCAACTGGAGCCTGTATTTCTTCCTGCACACACACATGCACACTTACACTCAGCTGCATGCTGTTTTGATCTTGTGGACTGTGTTTAAAGTCAGTGAAAATTAACTTATTGTGTTCCTTTCACAAAGGCTCTGCTGCTTTTTTTTTTTTATGTGGCAGTTCCTTCTAAAACTTGGATGCAAATCCTTCATCTAGAAATGCTCTGAGTCATTTTGGCTTGTATTAATCATGTGCCAAAATGAAAGGAGTAAAATCTAAGGGCATTTTTTTAGTGGAAATCATGAAAAAACAGGATTTTTCCTTTTTAACATACCTGGGGAATCTCCGTGTGGTCGCCTAGCCTACGTTTACCAGGTTCCCAACTTGGACCCTTGAAGAAGGTTGACAGTTTATCACCGATTGTCTTGTAGGCGGTGGACCTTCTCCACAGATGCAAATAGTAGTGTAACTGGAAGAGAAAATTAACTATTAAGTCAAATATCAACATGCAATCAAAGGCTACATTTAGATGATCAGTGTTAACAGAACCATAGCTGCGCTAAATAGTTTTGAGTAGAGACGTTTCTGCTCTCAGTAGGCAGGATATGGCTTCTGCTGGGTGCTGCCAACAGCAAGGGCAGCAAAAATAAGCAGAACTTCCACTTTCTGGCATATTGTTTTACTGGCCTCCTTGACCTCAGCTGGGCAGTTTGTTTGGAGTAAAGTAATAATGTTATGGTTAGAAAATGGCCACTCAGCCAGCAAGAGAAACATGAGCTCACGCTTCATCTGCTGAAGGTGTTTATGCTAAGTCGGACGGACACACCGACTGTTGGCTGATAAATGGTAGACGGATGTTGGCACTCACCTGCACATGGATGATTTCAAAGGTATTGATGGGGAAGACCAGGCCAAACACTACTTTCTCATTCTCTGGAGCAAATGTGCCTGGAAAGAACAATAAAATGTTTTATTTGCGAAACTATAAAATACAAGGAAATTGCTTAAAATTTGAGCCAACAAGATAACAGGGAGTGTTTTCAAATATTCACACATCCAACAGACAGACTGAGGACTTCTACTGCTGAGAGAGATTTTTCGCACTCCTTCAAAGAGGTGTTAGTCACTCCCAGATAAAATTACAAGGACCAAAATGATAAATTAAACTAAGAAATAAAACTCAAAATTTATATCATGTCCAAAAGCAGAAAATTATTGATCATCTTCAATCAATCAGCAACACAGCAACACCCAATACACAACAAAATTTAACTTTAAACTTATTTCTAACATAGAGCGATGATGCTTACTGCGAACCCTCAAGGTTCCATTCTGAGCAAAGATTATCCCTACACCATTTTACTTTTAGCTGCTTTTGCCACCACCACCTGAGGGAAATATCTCCCTCTTTTCACAATCAAGACATTTGCCCAACTTCTGGTGATAAGAACGGTCATAAAAAGCCTGTTTTAGATAAGGAGGGAGGATTGGATCATGGCTTCTTAAAAACTGTCTGCAGTTACAGAGAGGATTAAAATGGAACCAAAGAATTACCTATCACTGATTGTATGCATCATAAATGTTAAGCACTTAATGTTGCAAATACAAAATAAAACATTCATTGCTAAAAGCAAAAAAAAAACAAAAACATAAATGAATAAATTGGAAAAAAAATTCTTGGTGGTATCAGTAAATATCAGTACACTCTGATTCTGTTTTATTTTAACACTTTGAAGGTCACTGATCTTCCACTCACATACATTACTTATAGAAACATTTTAATCTCGTAGAAGTTTAGAGGCTTGTGCCACCTGACGGCAGGTGGCGATAATGGATTAATAAGTAGTAAATAGTGATTTATTGTATATAAAAGAAGCAACACACCTTGATTCTTTCGGACAGGTGTGTCCACTTTTAGATGCAATGCGTTTTTTTTTGTCCTCCACCCAACCTCAGACCCCACCAGGAGGAGTTCAGAAGAGGAGGGATTTGTGCGCTTTTTTGCACATGTTTGTGCCATTTTTTTTTTTTATTTGGTCCTTTTGTTCTGAGATTTTAGGCTATGCACTGAAAAAATGTTTTAACATTTTTGTGTTCTGATGTCCTGTATGATTAGTAGGCAGCACATCGTGTTTTATTTTGAAAATGTCCTTTCTAGCTCGATCTGCTGACTGACAGCTTCTGTCTAAAAATGGACTAGGTGGGTATACTTTGTGCAGCCAAGTTGCGAGAGTTTCCTTGGATATCAATTTTGAGCCATGCCGTGGCACTTCTTACTGAATTTTGACCTAAGTGTCAAATATAGGTATGTCTAAAAATAATAAGAAACATGTTTGTCTGTGATCCTACTTCTTCTGGTGGGAAACCGGCCTATATTGCAGTATTAACTCATTTGAACTAAATCGAGAGAATCGGGAGTAGAAATAAATAATGATTACCAAATAATCGGTCCCATATGATAAGAATTCCTCCATAATTCTTGTCAATGCAGTATTCATTCCTCCCTGTTGAGAAAAGATTATGTGAAATGACAATATACAGTATACGTTGAATATTTTTGACCCCAGATTCTTGTTTGTTGCAGCATCCGAGTTGGTACATCAGTGTGTACAAAAATTATCTGTCAAAATCAAACATCAAACAGAAAATGAGACATGAGCAATTATCAACATTTCCACTTTTTTTTTTTTGCAATGATCTGTAAAACTTAAAAGCAGGCTAGGATATCCCTCTCCTCTAATAGACTAAGATATTCTTACCATGATGGACTCTGTGATGCTTTGGAGTGTTGAAGACCCATTCCAGAGGTCCAAGGTCTCTTATCAGCTGCAATAACACAACATAAAAGCCAATGTGTGCAAACTTGAATAGTTTTATCTTCTGTGTCACTGAATTTCATGGCAGCTTGTCACCTTGATTTTGATATACTGTATCTTGATTGCGTCTGAAAATTATTCTGACACTAGAGTGTTCCATGAATGTCTGACTCGATCAAACAGTTTTTCAGAAAATGTTATTGGTGGACTAGCTGGCAGATGGACATTGCTCACTGTGAAATCATGCAGCGAGCGTAACTAAAAATACCCACCAAAATTTCTTGAAGACTAGAGAATATAAGATCCATTAAATGTTTGGGATTTTCTGTTTGAAAGTACATTCAAAGGCATGCAGTAGTATACCTGCATGCACCAGTGAAATTGCAGTTTGCATGTCCGTCAAATAATACATGCAGTGACGGTCCTGTGACTATCAACAGAAGCAAAGAGCTTGTGGTTTCAAAGAAGCTTTAAATTATAAAACATGTATGCTTCACATGCAACAGACTTAGTGTCTGACCAAATGTGAAATATGACCAAGACCAAGTGCTTTTAATTTCAAGGGACTGCTCGGCCTTGGTGGAAGTACATTCTCTACTGATTATTTCTAGTTTGTTTGTTAGTTACTGGGATCATGCACAACTGCTTGATGGATTTCAACATAACTCAATCGGAGGATGGGGAATTGGACTCGAAAGAACCCAATAAACTTTGGTACTGATCCAAATAAGGGGGCAGATCCAGGAAATTGAATTTATGCTGACTGTTTGGCCTCTACTTAATGCCATTCTACTTGTTAGTTAGCATATGAAATCTTAAGGTATAAACAGGCCGCTATGACCTTGACCTTTGACGTCTAGCCACCAAAATCTGATCAATTTGTCCTAAACCAATGGTAGTGCCAAATATGAAGAAATTCCTTTCAGGTGTTCTTTACATATTGCATCCAAAAGAATGGTATTGAAACATTCATCCCAAAACTAATATGCCATAGCTATCTCCAGCACAGATTAAAAAAATAATAGTGTTCCTTTATGATCTCATTTGTACCAAAGTTGGACTACACAAACTTCTTATTGGGCATATAACTGAACCAAAGGACTCCATGAATATCCGTTTAGGCATTTGCTTAATGGATTCAGACTTCATATTGGTTTAATGGTTGACAAAAAGTATCATATCCCTAAATATCCTTATTGTTTGTTTTCCTAATTACAAAGCAGCTGTTCAAGCTCAGCCGTCCAAATAAAGTTGAACTTGTAGTGTAGCAGTGGGGATAAGGAAGCAGTGAAATGATAAAGTTTAAGCCTAATCATAAGCAACACCAGTACATTTTGTACATGATTTTCTCTTTTTGGATATGAACTTGATACATCAGTGAGTCATTAACGATCACAAGAATATTTCACACGGTTCATTTTTCTCCTTTGGCTGCATCTCTCAAATATTTTGATGTTTAGCATCAATACGAAAGACCTTTCATTCTGGAGAAATGTGTGCGGCTGGACAGAGTTTCTCAGTGATTCATTATTTCCATAAAATGGCCGTGTCTGGCAGCTGAGCATGAGAGTTTTATCTTGAACAAAAAGGGTCTCCACCACTTCAGCACGGCTCTGCGGCTGCAGGGCCACGGCAAGCAGTGTGCCAATAAATTACATGACATCAAAAAAAAAGAAAGGCCATAAAGAATGCATAAATTACATCCCTTCAAAAAATTGTGACTATTATGACTGTTTCCACTAATAGCACACTAAAAGATGGAAGGCAGTCCAAATCCATTCATTCCCTCTTAAGATTGCTGGGATTGTAAAAGTGATACTCCCAGTCACTTGAAAGGCAGTGAGAGTGGTCATGCTTCTGTTTGGAATATTTCATAAAATCTCATTATTTTTTATTGAACGCAGGTTCCACTGCAACTCTGGAGTCTACAAAGGCTCGTCTTAGTAGATGGATTACTCTTGGCACAGGGAGAAAGATAACTTTATAGCCTTTTACTCCCTCGCATTACTTTTTTAATAATGCTCAGCAAAATACACACAAAGCTACATTTTGACTGATTATACAATATGCAATGTAATATAGTATACAGTATTCAGGTTCTCCAAATACACAAAATTTCCTGCTCAAATTAAAAAGCAATAAAGTATTTTGTTATCTGTTATCCTATTTAGTGTGATTTCAATTAAATACTAGAAAAAATTGAAAAAATAGACAATTGCTGAAACAAAAAATAAAGAGGAAAGAGGAAATAAAAGATCAAGCAAATCCATACATTTCTTCACTTTTTGCTTTATAAGCATAAGTAATGAATTGATCAAATTCTCTTCTGCCTTTTTTAACAGAACAGAAGGCTATGAGACCAAGATCATATGAAATATTGTCTTGTCTGGATTATTACAATGTCTCTGTGTGTTAAACAACAACTGTGCAACTGATGCCAGAGTCTGCCTTCAATATTTACCTCCGTGTGGATCCAGAACTGGTACAGAAGGTTTAACTGTATGTGGACGGCAAAAATTGTGGGGGGTGCAATCAGAGCCAAGGGCAGGTAGAAAATCTGAGGAGAGATGAGAAAATTTTAAAAACGGACTTCTATCTATTTTATTAGCACAATGCATATTACAAGAACACATTGAGTTATTTTAGTCTAACAGACGGGATGGTTCTAGTCCATTTATATACAACAAGCATTATTTACATCACAACTCCTGTGTGTGCATGCTGGGAGAAATCTCTGTACTTTTTCTTTTTCATCTTACCTTGATAAGCATCAACAAACAGGATCAACTAGTGGATTTGTTGGGAACTAGTTTTTGTCATCCAGGGTTTCACTGATAAATTATTAGTTTTAAGTTAATACTTTGGCTTTTGATGTACAATTTGCCTAATATTTTGGGGCTACTTCGAAAAATATAGGGGGCATCACGTTACCAGAGTAACAAATGAATATAACATCTCCTGTATTATTTTGGGCTGTGTAATTATCTTTGCTTGTAGATACAGTGACTGTTAATATAGCAGTGGAACTAGTGTCCCAACTGCTAACAGTCTAGATCGCGACATCGTGTTACAGAGGGAGTCACCGCAGGCGGCAGGGGTCACTTCAATACTAGAGACCAAACAGGGACTGGACAGGGCCTGTGAGGCCGGTAAAGGCCAGTTTGACAACAAAATGTACAGTACAGAGACGATTAACAGCGCCTCTGACAAGAAATAACATTATGATTTTAGAACACGACAGATGAGTACAGGAGATATTATTACACAGAAGAGAAAATTAAATGTAGAGCCAGAATATTTTCACTTGGTGATTTTGCAATTTTACTTAGGACAAACCAGAGGTAGACTGTAGAAAGACACGTCAGTTTTAGTGATTTTTTGTGTTTGAATTATGTTTGATATTTAGCCTACAAGACAATTAAGCTTACTTCAATAAAAGAGAGAAACTTCAATCCAATTCAAAAGGTCTACATTAGGGGCACTTGCTTTTTTTTAATTTGTTTTGTTTAATTATTAGACTAAACACAAAGAGCTTCTGAAGCTTAGCAACAATATTAATCCTCATGTTTCTTCACATTCTGTAGATAAAATTAGTTCATTTTTTTTATGTTTTTAAAATAAAATAATGGTCATATCTTACAAATTTGACCAAAAATTTGCATTTTGCTAGGCAGATAACATTTGGCAGCTTTTAATTCATTAATCAAAAAGAAAGACTGATATCTCACCCACGACATGAACTGCTGTGTGAGGGACTGTCTGAGGGCGGTGGTGAGGTTGTAGTACTCTGAACTGTGGTGAACCTGGTGAGCAGCCCAGATGATAGACACCTCTGGAGAAGATAAAACACAAACAACTCTAAATAAAAGAGAGGTCAAGTGGGCCTAACCCATGCGAGGTTATCACTTTATTCACCTCCTCATTAATGTGTTACCGAGCAGCCATCGTGAGTCAAAGGCACTGGCCTTGAACCCTCACACACATTCAGCTACCTTTTACAAAACCACAGAAAAAGTGATTTATCTCAAAAATCAATGTTGCTCCTTCCCCAGGTGAGCAACTGGACACTGGCCTCCCCAGGAGGAGTCATTACAGTCCCACTCCTCGCCATTCATAATGACGAGTGGGGGTATTATTCGATTGCAGCTGGTTAGCTTCCAGTCCCAGTGCTCCAGTTTACATTCCTCTGCTGTGTTGTGATACTTGCTACATTAATATCTGTGTTACACTTCATTTTTACATCCAAAGAGAACATGCTTGTTAAGTTTCACTGGATCTCTGGGCCACTTTCTGGACCACCGTGTCTGGTCTGTGCTTTTTGGCAACTCCCATTCACTTTGGCTTCTGCAGCCATACAAGGGAGAACAGTAACCTTCAAATATATCACAACCACAAGCCCATATAAACTGTGTTTAGTAATGTATTTATTCTAATAAACACAACTGGAGTTATCAAATGATGTTTGCTTCTCATGTGACAGCCTTGATGTGTCATGAGGTTTGTGATTATCAAACTTTTTTTTTGTGCACAAAATTCCCAAAATTAAATTTTTATTTTATCTTATTTTAAGGTCACACTGTCAGAGATCACCTCAGCAAATTTACATTCATAAATGTAAATGTAGTACTTTTTTTTAACAATGTGTGTGTTCAATGTGAACCTTTAATTTGGTGAAAGGTAGTTCCTCTTTAGCAATGAAATAAACTTAGTGTTTCATTTCAAAATAATTTCTACCTCATCTGCTGACTGAATGGCAGCTTTCTGTCTGTGAAATGTTGTTGGAAGTGGCAATGCAATTTCATTATTAGTATATCTATCTTGGCATATTTTATGCTTCTAGCTGCTGGTGTGTTATGTTTAAACATGCTGCTTGTTGCCTCAGCAAATTTGGTTTTCCCCGCATTTGGACCAATTTGAGACCAGAACATACAAAAATACTGACACTAGTGTTAGGTTTCTATTTACCCTCCACCTCCTTCCAGGAGTTTTCTGAGCTGACTTAAAAATACAAGTTATTACATTATTATTTGGACCTTTAATTAATTTTCTGGGATCTGGATATACAGTATGCACAGGTCCTGATATAGCAAGGAAATTCAATCCAGCATTAGCTAATAATTAGGTTCATTAAGTAATTTTATCAGGTTATTATTTCAATAATTATTATTACTTAAGAATGGTCTTGTGAAACCGGCTACATTTTGACTAATTGTTATAATAAACACTGACACACAAAGAAAGTATTGGTGAGCATGCTCTTTATAAAAAATAAAATTTAAAATTTGGTTATTGCTTATATTGAAGGAGAACATGATTATTACAAGCAATTATAGGCACTTTTAGTAGCTGGATTTCGTCTTTGCTCACATATGTGCAGCCCTACATACTGTAAATGTAAACTCACCCAATACCAGCCATACCATGGTGATTACATGGGATTACTCCTCTCGTTTTTGTTTCAATCATTCAAAAGCCATATCTTGAACTCCTGCTCGCATACTGTTTAATAAACTTGGGAATCATATCAAGGTAGGCAAAGGTCCACTGCACCTGACCAAACAAACTTTTGAGAACCACGGTCCAGACTCATTTCCAACTCCTTGTGTGTTCGAGGTCAAGCGTTCAGGGAAGCCCTGAGGACCTCTGAAAGAAGACTACTGCTCCCGAGCAATACTCCACACCTCAGATATTTAACAGGGTTATTGCTGGATTGCAGCAGGTGTTGGAGAATAAACGTCATAGGGAATTGTGTCACATAGTGTCAAATGGAGTACTGTGGACTGAGTTCAAATGAAAGCCAACTTTAATTTTATTTGCCTTGTTAACACAACTGACAGTTTGAAAAAAAGGCATGAGTGTGAGAGGAGAGAGCAAAGATGTCTTATACGGCAGTCAAGCACAAAAATTATGACGTTTATTTCTCTCTAAATCACTGGGGATTCAAAGATGAACTGTGCTGCTAAGAGACATACTGAGGAGGATAATCCAGCCTTTGTTTAAATCCAGCAGTCCAAAGCTTTTGCTATATTTATTCTTGCTGGAATCAGGTTTGGCAGGATCCAGGATCAAGGGCAGCTAAGATTAATGCTTGTTGTCATTGATAGGAAGTAGGAACCGCTAGGCTTCACTGCAAGACCATATCGTCATCTCTCGGACTCAACGGGACGCTGCATAGTTTGGCAAGGCCTATTCATAGGGGAAGACCCGTTAATGGTGAGAAACAATGCCACAGAGCCTACGTTCCCAGTAAGAGCAGAGAAACACTGAAGACGGCACTACTTCCATCTGGCCTTCAGCAAGACTCAACTCACACTTTCTCAGGAATAATATGAAATAGTGAGAGCTAATCAGGTGATGAAGAATTATTGCACTTAAGTCTCACTTAAAAACAGCAGCATTAGTCATTTAGTCCAATCCCTACAACGCTGTGTTTATGGTTACCTAATTAGAGCCTTTAGTGGCAGTATGAATTATGATTATAGCACTGCAAAAATTTGGGGGTTGTTGTGCAACGTGTGCAACTTTGACACAAAAGATGCACGTTCCTACCGGTAGTTAATTCTTTGTGGTAAATGTTGCCCAGTGGTGGTAAACAGCCGTGTCAATCACACATGTTTGAAAAGACACAAACAAATGACCTCTTTATTCAGAATCAGGAAGGCCTTCAGTGTTTTTTGAGAAACGGTGGGTCACAGTTATTCCTTGCCTGGGAACCAGAAGAATCTGTTTAACTTGGCTCTTTAGTTGCTCTGGGAGATTCTTCTGGCCAGTCCCTCAATTCAAAAAGATTTTTATTAATCCTGTTTTGTGACAGAGCACTGACAATCATTCATGTGATTTTGGGCTTGTTTGCTGTGACATTCTGTTAGCTAGTGGGAATTGAGCCGATAGCATAAGCAGGCAAGGTAAATGTTCAGTGACATTGAGGAGAGAGCTTGCTAGCAATTAGAACTGAACACCACTCCTACTCTTCTAGAGAAGATCCACTGTAATAGTCACACTTCTGGAAGGAGATGATGCACTCTACCTTTGGAATTCTCCTTTTTCACCTCCACTGGTTTTGGATGGGGCAGAAATCTTAAACATGGATAAATAAACCAAAAGTCTCTATGTGGCCACACATTAGTGAAGGGGGATGGGTGGTGATAAGATGGGTGAATGGATCCCTGAAGAAATGGAAAGACTGCAGGAGAAATTCTGGCGTTAAGTGATCAGTATGATAACACACTCCAAGGTGTTGTGATTGTATATTGTTATGTCTAACTAAGCACATATATTTATGTATTCACCACCAGGAATCTCTCTGAGAAAAGGTCAGACAGTTGGTGATGTAATTACTTTAAATTAAGCTGTTGAATTATATCATGACACATAATCAAGGCCTTTCGTTATAATCATTCATGTTATGTGACCAAGTTAGACTTTAAAAGAGTCTGTTTATGTCGACCCCGGCCCTGTCAGGAGCTGTGTTTACATAACCACTCATACAGACGCACAACACAAAGTCCTACTGAGCCCCATAAAATTACTTCAAGGACATGCCTGCAGTAAGTGCCAATTACTATCAAACCTTGATAATGCTACTATTAAAGAAAGTATGGAGTAGACAGATGTAATAATCAACTGTCTTTACCGCCAAAACCTTATGAAAAACATTTATAGTCATACCAATTAGCTGCCTGATCATCAATGAGAACAACAAACTCCTGGCACAAACAGGCCTTCATGTGCAGCCCCCTGAGTGGCGGGCTGTCCTGTCAATCACAGAGGTAATGGCCTGTGAACAGCCCTCCAGTGTTTGGAATGGAGGACCCTTGGATGGAGTGCCAACCCAAACAGTGAGCAGAAGACTTAGAGGTACAGACAGCCAACTCCCTAATGCCGCCACCATACTTCATGCTGTCCACACAGTTCAGTCACACACACTAAACTAAACACATGAACCCTGGTCAGGCCCACTTACTGTAAAGTTCACGAAAACTGAACGTCAAAACGGCATATAGAAAGTAGGAAGTGGTAAAATAGCTTCTATTCCATTCTTTTTTATTATATCAGTATGGAATTTTCAACTGAAATCTGGAACACCCAGACATAAAAATGTTTTAAATCTTCCCCCTCTCTTTCACTTCCTGTGTTGCAATCTGATTACACAAAGGAGTAATCATGATAGAGGTTATGTTTGTTGCTGTGAGAACCCAGGGTCTGTTAAACACTACAAATATTTAAGGTCTCCCTACAGTCAAATATGTTTTTTTCTTTTTGTTCATCCAGTTGAATGTTTGAGTATCACAGTTTAGAATAATGTATCTGCACAGTCTGACACTGAGAATGTAAGTGTAAATTTTGTGCAAGCTTGTTGAAAACCTGAGCATCTACAAGCATGATTTGCAACATATAGCATGGAAGTGAATCCTGGTCCAACATTGAGTACACACAAGTGTGATGTGGAAACTTGAATGCACTTAAATGCACTGATGCAGAAGGCATCTTGTGTCCAGCAGTTCAAATTGTGACATTAAAAGTATTTTATATTTATATGTTCTGGAGAAAAAGTGGATGCCTTTTTTAAGTTTTATTTGGTAATATACTTTTAATTCGTGGAAAACAAGACACATACAATATTTTTATGGATGCCTTTAATGCATATCTGTCTTTCATTGTGACATGATACATTAAAAAACATTGGCTTTTTGTCATTATTAGCTTCTAAATGCTTGAGTTATAAATAAAATCTGTTCAATAAGTTATAGTGACCTTTTTGACATCTGTTCTCCAAAATATAATTGTGTTTGTGCCAAACTGGATGGACAGACAGAAAGATGGAAAACTCAGAAACATAATACTTACAGCCACTGCTATCACCAGCACAGAGTTGTGATCCCAAAACCAAAAACAAAGTGAAGAGGGCAACTTATTAAATGCTTCTTCAACTTGAACTTAAGTTTTGGCCCAATCTTCCAGTCACTAGCAAATTTTGGAGGTCAGCAAAAAAAAACAACCCAGCTCAGACCAAGATCATTGTTTCGATTTGTGGTCACCAATTGCTACTGTATTAGACCCGAACTTGGCATAATAATTTGTGCAGCAAGCAGTCCTGTAACATTACAATTTTCTTTTGAAAGTAACACAACCCAACAATACCTATCAGTTATAAACACACAGTGTACCATTACACAATCTATACCAAAAAGTTGCTTCTGATGTGGATGTCTACCAACACTGAAATACTTTTTCCAACAACGCTAGTGAAAACCCAACCTTCTTGTTGGAGGTAAAAATTAAATTGGCATCCAGTTGGCTGAAAGCCTACCCCAAAGCAGCACCATATGTCCGGTCAATTACCACATCAGTTATGATATTAGAGGATTTGATCTGCACAGTAGCTTTCGAGTTACTTGTTCAAAAACAGATAGACAAAAGACAGACAAATGGGCAAAAACAATACTCTCTGCATGACGACGTCTGTGTGCAGAGTAAAAATTTAATGGTGAGAATTTCAAGGATTCAGGTAGTGAAAAAAAATGTAATCCGAGACTTTAAGTAATCTTGTGCATTACCACTGTTATTCATTCTGTAAATTCACACCTCATCCCTCCATCAGCAGTGGAGGTATGTCCTCAGCAGCATCAGCAGTGGAAATGCTTTGCCTGTCAACATTGTTGGTAGAAGGAAGTCTGTTTATGCAGCGTGGGAGCACATGAGGGCAGCAGACAGCCTGACTGTGGCTTCTGCTGAGCTCAGCAAGCCACTTGATGGTCATAACACAGATCTCTTTTATAAATTTTGTTTGAATGCTGTAGATACACACCCTGTGGACCTTATCCCTTTGTGATATCAAAGTTTGATCAGACCAGTCGCTCTCACTTACTCTCTTTCATCGCACACAACAGACAGAGTGAGAGCACATTGACCTATAAGATCACTGTTGATGTTATCTCTGCCTCCCATGAGCCCTTTTACTACGTCTCTCCTGCTGCAATGAGCAAGACCCCCATATCCTGACCAAACCATACCAAAAGAGCCAGCAAGCAAAGGAAGGGGGCCCAGATTCTTTTGTTGGTCCTGCAACCACTACTGGGCCAGGAACTAGCCGTCACAATGAAGATTTATGGAGCCCAGAGGCAAGGTAACCCGTCACATATGCCCTCCACCCTACCACACATCCAGGAAGAAAACCTCTGAACAATAACATCTACTGTATGTTGGCTGTGTCTCCTTGGGACTGAGGACAGCAAAGGAGTGCTGAGCACATCTATTTGTTTTAACAACTGTTGCTGTCTGAAAGGCTGCAGGCGTGTGAAGAACCAGCAAACACATAGAGATGATGTCACAAGGTCCAAACAGAGTACAAGAAGAAAAACAGTTAAAAGGATTGTTCATAGCAGTGACCTGAGGATTTCAACAGAAAAAATTATTGAATACATGAACCTGAGTAAAAATATTTCTGTAGATAAACCACCTTTTCTGTTTCCAATGTTTGATTTATGTGGTTTTAGTGTTTTAAATGTGTCCATACACATTAAGCAAACATCATGTGCTTTCATAATACATGAAACAATAAAATTGATGGAATTTGACTCTTCTGGCTTCAGGCTTCATTGAATGGAAGAATTGAAGTAAGAAACGTTGATGTGCTCGCCTTAAGTCACTGGGTCAAGTTGACTAAGCAGTAACATCTGATCAATATCAGTATAATGTATTCTCATTATTTGGTTTATAGCCATGTCACAGCAGGGGATTTGAGGGTTTTGGACTAGATTGGATAGGATTTGTCTTTGAATACCATCTTCTGATATAAACAACAGTAAAATACAGCCAGGGCTAGGAACCGGTCCAGCCCAACTTGATCCAGCCTAAAGTATGGCCCTCTATAAAAAAAAAAAGTTGCCCTTTTGGATTTTGCAGCCAAAGATTTCTCAAATTGTGTTTGCACCAAAGGGTCAAACACAAAAAAATCTAACCGAAAGCAACATCAAAAGTGAAACAACCATTGTGCCAAAAACTCAGTCAACAGATTAATTTAAACTATAGAAATTAAATTATAGAACAACTCACTAACCTGTTTCAAGGAAGACCTCGTTTCATATAAGTAACCATTTCATATCATCTATAAAGGTTCAATTTGTAATTTGTATCACAAACAAGACAAGACAGTTATCTCAGGTTGGGTAAATTTCTTTAACTGTTGCTAATAACAGATAGCTCAGTTAGGGATCAATTTAGTAGCAAGGTCTGCCAAAGGGACTTTGTATCATGGGGGAGTTATCACAGACAACGTGGTTGAATTTACCCAGAATTGGCACCCTGAATAAGGCTGGAAGCCAGATTGGCACCAGATCCAGCTTCTGGCAGAAGCCAGTATGACCAGTCCAGTACAGAGGTTGTTTACTGTAGCTCTGATGTAACATGGCACATATGTATACATCTTCCAGTGAGAACTACGATTGGGCTACCAAACTATCACATCTACAGGCACAAAGACATCGAGCTACATAACATCTTTTTGTACCTGTAGAGGCAATATTTTGCAAGTCCCCCACGTTTTCAACTGGGCTTTGCAGCCTGAAGATGGCTAGAAGCCAGACTGCGGCTAGACAGAGTCTACTAGTCAAAGCCAGGTCAACCACAGGGGATACAGTACGGAGGTGATTTTGTACAGCAGCTCTGGTGCCACGTAGCAAATATGTACGGTATACATGTCCCTGCTGAAACTACAGGGGGGATATTGAACTATTGCCTCTCAATGTAATAATGCTATTAAATTCTTCACATTGTGTTTATAATATTTGTTAAATGTCTAAACAATCTAAACTAAAACTGTGCACATCTTATGAAGTGAACCTTTAAAAAATCCTCAGATGCTTCTAAGCTATAAGTATAACACGGAGCCGCAGCAGCCAGTGTGGTGAGACGACTGCAGAGTAACTGCATTACCTCATCTATTATTAGTAGAGTCAGCTGACTGGCTGATTAATGGCTTCAGTGAGGCTGGCATGCCTGAATAGAGATGCCATCCAAGAACAGAGATGACATTAGAAGCGTTTGCGATACAAGCTTAGAATAAACAAAATCAACCAGCTTCTCAACAACATAGCCACATCCGAACTAAGACGATGTCCCGCTCACCCAAAACCACCTGGCTCTAGGCCAGGTCAGGAAAAGAAAGTTTCGAGCTTAAAAGGTCTGTCTGATGGTGAAAAAGGAGCAGAGGGGGGCAGCAGCAGACAAAATGTGAGGCAAAGTCGAGTTGTGTTATTTTCCTGTCAGTCAACAGGTTATCAAACCAATGTGTTTAAAGGGTGGATCTGATGGCTTTCAGTACATAAACCTGCAGTTAAATGTGTTACAAGGATCATATTATTTCACGGGTAGGAGGATGTACATCAGACATCTGTCAGCTAATGAAAATTTACACCTCTGCTTTTTCAAAAGTTGTATAAATGCAAACACAGCAGGTAATTATGAAAGCAGGACTCATGAACAAGATTGATTCTAAAGCATGCACCAGTGATAAAAGTTCAAGCAAATATTGATATCAAGATGACCACTTCATATGAGTCTCTGTGTGCCCATCAGGTACTTATAATTTAACATTCAAACCAAATAAATAAATGCCCACAAATGTGGTCTCGACACAGCATCTGGCTAGTGTTCCTGTCAACAGAGAGACTTGATTTTCCCCCAGACCAAAACCAGGGGTTGCTCATTTTCCCTTCAGTCTGCTGGTATCTCCAAGATCGCAGCATCTGGCAAGAGCAAACTCAAACGTGTCCTCAGTAAGATGGCATCAGAGAAGACGGCTGACGGCCTTTCAAAGAATAATTATCTCTGAGCTCTCCTTTCATGTGGAAGCCATGGAACATTAAACTGGTCCAACTGAAAATGATATTTAATGCTGAAGCTAATAAGGGTTCATATTTCCCAAAAGATGATTTCAATTTTGCCTCTTTCTGTTAAAATTTCGATTGTAATATCTCCCCTATAATGCAATATAGGATTTATAGTTCATCTGTCTCCACACAATCGGATAATAGATGCTGCATTTCTGCTCTTTTAAGGCAAAGACTGGCCAAATTGTAAAACTTACAAAGTATGAATGTAATAAAAGAAGACAGGCCCTCAGACATGACAGTTTGATACTCATTAAACTGCTAAAAAATACTTTCTACCCGCATCTCATCTGTCACATTCCCTCAATGCTTAAATACAGGCAAAATCTATCCCAGTATTTCGGTTGAACCTTGCTCTTTCCAGAGGCAGAATTCTGGCTGACAAACACGATCTTGGCTGACCACAGGAGGGAGGGCCGTGCCATCTTAGTCCTGCGGTCAGGGAAGCCTTTGGTAACAAGGGGAAAAGCTGACATCCTGAGCAAGGCAGGCTGCAGCACCAGACAATTATCTGTGATCCAACAGTGTTCCATAATAACAACCCCAACTGGCTGGAAAAGTAGGAAATTAAAGTAAGTGGCAGA
>KV751342.1:2744276-2779491 GCA_001698575.1 Mola mola
CTGCAGTTCCAAAATAAAAGAATTCCGACCAAATTAACCAAGCAGATATATGATACTGCAGATGAGATTCCTCTACATCGTCAATGAGGGCAACAACTGGAAAAAAAGACATCATTGTACCATTTCTGGTTTCACTGAAAATTACATAGCTAATATATGACTGCTGTACTTCTGAAAGTAAGGTCACATACAAATCAACGATCCAAGAAAAATTACTGCATGCTGATTCTAGATTTTGGAGTTTGTTTACATGTTTACTGAGACTGAAACACTGAAACATGTGGTGGCCCCTGGTGGCCAGCTACAGTTATTGATGTCATTTAGCAGTCAATACATGCCAGTGGCTGTACAGTATACAAAGATGAATGACATGAGAGCTCCCCAAAAGTGAAGCCATAAGCATCTTGATTAATCTTTAGGGGCAAAGTCCATTTGACTGATTAGTGTGTGCACTCTGTCCCAATGCTCAAGCACGGTGCATTCCTTGGCCTTGGCACAGTTGGAAGGCACGGTAGATTGCTCAGCCCAGCAACACGACGTTGACGTGACTTATAATCAATGCGATCATTCCTCTTGACAGTTTTCCATAATTAATTAATCCATAAATGTGGATCCGACCAAAATGACTCCAAATAAGCAACAAAACCAGAAAAGTTGTTTAATGTATGAGAGGTACCCATGCTCAGGTACAGTTGTGCTCAGAGCAGAGTGAGTGCAGGTCAGCAGGGGACTAGAGAGTGGGGGACAATTGTGCTTTGGCACGGTACAAAGCAACTGGGAGAAGTGTGACTGTGCCTTTAGACATGTTCTTTGTAACAGATGCTTTTATTTTCCTAATGAAAGAGCTAAATTAAAGTGCTTTGGCACAGAGATTTATTTTATTTTGACATTGCCTAAACCATAAATCTGATAAGGCGGGCATATAAAATGTTTCATGTATTAGGTGTCTTTTAAAGTATGGATTATGGCGCTCCTATTATGGAAATGGAATGGTTGTTTCTGGAATGCACTAACAGTAACAGAAAGTAAAGAATCGGGGGACAAACACGGTCAGTACAGACATTAGTTTTATACAGTATCTTTACAGTTATATGTGAGTCGAAAAAATACAGATGTCTATAGATATTTACACCATCTACCAGATGCTTGCAATAACAATTTAGTAGTTAATGCTGAAATAGTGTTTTATTTCCAATATTCTGACTTGCCATTGCATTGTGTAGCCTAACAACAAAAATCCATACTCGAGTAATTTTCCCACAAACATTGTTTTGTGAAATTTTAAAGCCTTAAATACAGGGAAATAGGGTCGAGATCCAAAAATAATGGAATTATCTTTTAAAACATATACAAACACCACCATGGCAAAAAAAATGTCCAAAATGATCTTTGCCATAGTTGAGGTAACCAATAATACCTGTGAAGCTAAGAGCAGAGTGCTGTAATAGAGTGAAA
The DNA here is from genome assembly GCA_001698575.1 of Mola mola. NCBI lineage: Eukaryota > Metazoa > Chordata > Actinopteri > Tetraodontiformes > Molidae > Mola > Mola mola. The sequence continues at coordinate 2,745,732 of KV751342.1, forward strand.
ATGAGCCCTACCAAGCCTCCTTAGGCAATGTTCTCTGTCACCTCAAAATCATGTCAGGCACTTCCTGGCGAGCCACGGCAGAAGGTTTAAAAACACAGCCTAAGGTTCAGTCAGATTCTGACACCAACACAGCAACAGGACACTTTCATCCATAACTATGTGGACCAGACAGCAGGCAACTGACACAAAAAAACATCAGTGCAGGCCACAAATAAATGCCTCTTTTCCAGTGTGCTGTGTGGCAGCTAAGCATCTGGCAAATGCATTAGCGAGCCAAACACACTTGGAAAATGTCGCACTGAATAAATACTGTGTCCAGTACGTATATTTATTAAAGTGATGCTGCAAGACGCTGCTGCTTTAGAGCAATGACTAAAAGCAGCTTGTTGCTGCGAGAGCTCCGGGCTGAAACCGCAGCCCTCTGGAGACCATGGCCTTTCACATCTGCACAGCTCTAAAGCAGCTGGATGTAACTCAAAAATAATTGCTTCCTCAACGTTGTCCAGGAAAGCATGATGTGTATGCTATCTTCACAACCCCTCCCTGCAGGGATGGCAACTAAATCAACATTTTACAACCATTTATCATCAGCTTTCTTTGTTTTTCTGGTTCTATTATAAGAGGGAAAAAAAAGAGGACAGGGAGACATTGTTCACTTGGTGGTTGCGTAATTTACAAATCAATATACTAAACAACAAAACAAAAGATGCATTACCATTACTGTATTTATATTTATATATAATATGAATGTAAAACTGGTAGAGTGGGTCTTTGAGGAAGGCATAATATGGGAGCAATTCATTAGCCACATTTAAGGAACGTGTAATTGAACTGATTTGAAACATAATGATTAGCCACAGATGATGATTGTGAAGCAGGCACAATGTGAAAAAATGTTAAATGACACCAGAAAATGAAATAATAGACGCAAATACAAGGATAATGTCATACTACGCTGTGTTCCTGTTTATGTGATAAGTATTTAATGAAGGGATTAATCAGGGAATCTGACAAATCATCATCATTTCACCACTTCCTCAAAAACTGAAAAGACAATAACAGAGAAAATATAGATGGACATCAGGAAACACAATGTATTTGATAACCAATTACTGTCAGAGAACAGCTAACATTAGCATTCAAGCATTCCCTAACATTACTGATTGTGTTATACATTTACTCTGAAATATCAACACCAATTTATTTAAGCCTGGAAGCAAAACATGATGGATATAGTCAATGATGTAACATAACTGACATTTCTTCAGCGGAGAACTCCAGTATTTTTAGGGTCTTAACTTTCATAAAATACAACTACTTTCAAAATCAAAACAAGTGTGTAGTTTGCACTCTAAGGTTATTTAATACATGTGTTCCTATTATTCTAGTGGTGAGTGTCTTTGGCATGAAGAGGCAAACGGATGTGACTGTTTTGTTGTTTTTTTTATAACGTTACAACATCCAGATCCTCTTAACTTCTAGGACAAACCAAGAAAGTCTTCAAGATGTGTGTTAACATGTCAGAAAAATCCTATCACTTAAGCGCACCACTAAAAAACAGAAATGCCACATAGGAAGTGCAAACATTAGCTGTTGTCAGACAGTAATGTGAGGTAATCTGTTATGAAATATTGTTTTAGCTTGAAAAATTACAACGTCCTTCCAAAATGTCAGTCCTGATCACTAGGGATGAAGTGAAATTACCTACATTAAAAATTCCCTACATTTTAGTGTCTTCATATGAGGAAAACAGTAGTTCAACATTATCCAAGCATTTGAGCAGACACTAGCATCACATCAAGGCTGTAGGCTGTAGATGAAAACTTTACAGCCGTCACATTTCCTTGTAAATCTTGGTCTGGTGTGTTCGGGTGACTGGATATGAGAAAAAATTGCTCAAAAATTGCCCTTATGAGTACTTCTGTCTGAGATACACACAGTGTGGTATGCAGTCATGAAAATAGCAACACATTTATAAAAAATAAAATAAATAATAGGACTAATAATAATGATTATAACAATAAGACTAATAATAAGACTTATATAAACAAATGAGGCGTATTAGCAGTGAACCCACATGCTTATGTGTGTATTGTGTACATCAGTGTGGATGTTTGGTACCGTGAGCACAGCGGTGGACCCAGTAGTAGCAGAAGTCAACGCCCAAGAAGGAAAACCACCAAGTCCATGCAGAGTCCCAGGGCAGCTCAAGGAAGCGATAATGGTCCCACACATAAATGTAAGCAGTCAGCTCACAGCTTCTCATCACCAACCTGAAGGGATGGACAGTCACAATTCTTTTTTCAACCTGATAGCGTGCTAATCAGTATGTTGTACAGTATATGATGGACAGAATAATTCAGTTCCCAAAATGTGCTGCTGCAGTGGATATCATATGTGTTCATTTTTTAGCCATAATCAAATGGGAAATTAAGACCATTCAAGTGAAATTTATGTGCACTCTGAAGGGGTGCAATGGGCACAAATGCTGTAGTAAATCCACATCGCCAAGCGAATCACCATCGCATGTTACGTCCAGCCTTATGTTTCATACATACAATGACATACAATACATACAATATACATTTAAATCAGTTCACAAATAATACAAAAAGAAAAATTCAGTTCGTCATCGTATTTACCTTCATACATACGACTTTCATTCTGAGAGCTGTTGGTTTTTAAAAACAGTAAAGGATTCTATAATGGAGAATACTAAATCATGTTTGTTTAAAAAAATCCTAAAAAGTAAAAATTTTTTTCAAATCTGAGAGTTGTCCGTCTTGTAGCCTGACTTATCACTTCTCTTATTTGGACTAAATCATTTTGTAGAAAAATCAACAATAAACAATAAACAAAAAAAAAATTAGGGTAACATGTTGCCCACCATCTCCAGTGAAAATTATGCCAAAGATCCTGTAGAACACGGTTACACACGTGGCTCATCAAACTTTAATTGGTGGCTCGCATGGTAGCTTATAACAATATAACACAGCCAACACATTTTTAAAAAAGACAAAAACCAGACGTAACGAATAGTGAAGATAACGAGTCTGAGGAAGCAGCAAACGAAAATCAACATGAAGACGCCGGAGAAGGGACGAGCAGGCAAACTGCAGGTGTTCAGAGTAAAAAATGAAAGGTACGAGGCATACAAGATGAGCACAGGAAATTTCAAGAGAAATAGACAGACGAATTATTATTTGTTGTTCATGGCATGTCCCCTCTGTGCTTAATATGCAAACAAACCCGGGCCTGTTTCAAACGAAGCACTTGGAGCACCCTCTACTGCAGAGCGTTTAACAGAGGCATCGTTTGATATAGCGTGGATTTTGGCGCGGACAAAAAAACCATTCTCAGACTCAGAAATAGTAAAAGACTGCTTTTTGGCTTCAGCAGAAATATTGTTCACAGACTTTAACAACAAGGACGCGATTCTTAAACAAATAAAAGGATTAAAGTTGTCTGATTCAACAATAACGAGGCAGATGGAGGACATCAGAAAGGACATACGTGACCAGTTGTTGGCTGATCTGCACGCGGCGTCATGTTTCAGCATCGCAGTGGACGAAAGCGCAGATGTCACTGATGTTGCTCAGCTGTGTGTTTGGGTGAGGTTCCCAAAAGAAAACTCTTTTCGTGAGGAAATGTTGTCCTTACTACCACTCCATGGCCAAACAAGTGGTGAGGATATTCTGAATGCACTTTTGATATGTTTTGAGGAAAAACACCTCAGCTGGTCCAAACTTGCATGTGTTTGTACTGATGGTGCCCCAAGCATGAGAGGCAAAGACAATGGTCTTGTTAGCCTCATGAATAAAAGAGATGAAATACCCAATTTCATCAGTTTTCACAGTATCAGCCATCATGAGTCACTTGTATCAAAGCTCAGAAACAATGAATTCAAAACTTTGATGCAAAGGGGTTGTGCATGTAGTAAAAGATATTGTTTCAAGAGTACTAAACCACACAGTTCAGACATTTAATTGAAGATTATGACACAGAGAACAGCGATGCACAGTGAAGTAAGATGGCTGGCCCGTGGAAAGGTGTTGGAATGGTTTCTGAGCCTCCCTCCTAAAGTTTGCACTTTCTTGGACAGCAAGGGGAAACAGCAGCCAGAGTTGAAAGACCCACACTGGATCATACAGCTGGCCCTCCTTATTGACATTACCTGTCACCTGAACGCTCTCAACTTGCACCTCCAAGGGAGAAACAAGCTTCCAAGTGACAACCTGAAGATAATCAGAGCATTCCAAAACAAAATAACTGCTCTGTGGATACCTGATAGAAAACTCATCCACTTCCCAAAACTCAGAGCAACAACCACAAGTGACCCATCTCTGCAGCAGCACTTCAGCTACAGAGGATTTGTTGAAGTTTTGGAGGAGCTAAGGGGTAAGTTTGAATCAAGATTCAGTGATGTGAATGAGCACAACGAGATTTTCAATTTTATTGAAAACCCCTTCCATTTTGATGTATCCTCTCTTACTCCAACCATCACACAGCTCTGCCCTGATAATCGTGCTGCTTTGGAAAGTGAAATAATTGAACTGCAAACAAATTACGTTCTCCAAGTTGAACTCAGAGCAGGTGTTGGCCACTTCTGGAGTTTGGTTTCTGAAGCAGACTTTCCCACTTTGAAACCACTTGTACAGAAAGTGATGTCTTTCTTTATGAGCACATACACCTGTGAGTCAACCTTTTCAACCATGAACACTATTAAGAGGAAACAGAGAAACCGGCTGACCCATGTTCATCTTGAATGCCTCATTGTGATTGCAACAACAAACTATAAATACGACATGAAGAAAGTCAAGGACATGCATGCCAGCTTCCGCTCATCCCAGTATTAAGGTAAATATGGTCGGAATTGAAAATGTATTGGCTGTGTTGTTTCTTTTTTTTGTGGGATGACCAGTTTATATGTAGAAATGCTCATCTGTGTGGGTGACTTTTTATATTGTCGTAAAAGTGGCTCTCCCCTTGACTTTGCTCTGCCAGTGTGGCTCCTGTGAAATAAATAGTGAGGATCACTGCTCTAGAACAACGATATCACACTCCTTTAGGTTCTTCAGAGGTTTTCGACAGATGGAACCCACAAGATGTAGACAAATGATAAAGATATCAGTCATCACTGGAGTATCTTGAACCCCCCACTACCATCTCAGATTATGCTCTTCACTCAAAGGAGGAAATGCCTTTTCTTTTTTTGATAGAAAATAAGGAGCATGCATACATGCGTACAATAGTACTCATTTAAAGCAAGAGAGGCAACTTCTGAACAAATGACGATAATTTAAATATATAATATGTACAGTCATCTATCCAATTATACCATACAAGATGAGCTGCTTAAAGACTCACAGCGGGAGCCTGGAGATCATTCCACAAGCCACAGAGGTAAGGCCATCACTGATGGTAACCACTGCGGTTCCTGTTTTCAGCATGCCCACGACCAACTCCAGCACCATCAGCCCTATAAAGAAAGGAGTGGCCTGCCAACACAAACACACACATATACCAGGAATCATGATTCAGCACTGTTACAAAATGTCCAAACTAACCCTGGCTGCTTTTCACAGTTGTGTTGAGCTTCAATATTTGTCTTGGCAGATAAACTAAAAGCCTGCAAGACTTTCATGTCTTATGATCCATGATGTTTGTTTCACGGTGTGCAGCTGAAGCAAGGGGTCTAAGGCCCCAATGTATTGGCAGGTTGGAGATAAACATTTGCATGTGTAGGGCTGCACTGGAAGTATTCAGCGTTAATAAAAAACACATATTTTATTTTTAGCTGAACTAAATAAGAAGTAACATTCGCTGTGGGAATTTTGATTATCTTGATGTTCTCTGATACAACAGCACAAAGTCGTTAGTAATATAAAGCTAATTAGCCTGTTATTAGCAGGCAGAAAGAATGTTAATGCTAGTAATAAATTGAAGACCTTTCTTTTTTATTTCTAATTTATATTTTAATTGTAGGACACTTTTCTGCTGTGCAAATTAGATAATTAGCAAATTTTTGGACATAGCTTTTTAAATACTGCATGCCTTTTTTCCCAGTCTAAATTCCAATTCAAAACAACTGTGCAAAGGTTTTTAACTAATGACTTGAGCATTACAGATTTTTCAAAGAGCAGGTGGCTCAAAGGATAGATTCTTAAGCCACACATCTTCTGATTTCTTTGTTTACTTGTTTGAGACGTGTCTCTCTCTCTCTTTATCACATGCATTCACATAAATTGTTTCTACTGACTTAATGTTTTAGTGTTAGAAATGCCCAGTTACTTTAATTTTATTATGTTTCGCACTTTGTAAACTGTCTCTTTTTGCTGTTTGCTTGTGTGTCAAGATGGTTGATGAATCACCTACTGTAAGCCGTACCTTTGTTATAGAACATATTTGGCTGTATTGAATTCATAATATTTGTGTTTAAATCTGTGAACAAAACTGTATTATTATATGTGCTTAATATTTGAGTTGAATATTTGAGGTTGTTGCAAAGTGCATTTTTATCTTCAAATTGCTAAAAGTGGTGTATGCAACAGAATTTACCCTAACTGAAAATTTCTTACATATAAACACTTGGAATCAAACTAACTTGTTTCTGTGTATTTATTTGTAAGCAGCTTATACCTTTGACATTTTATTGAGAGATCTATTTATATATTAAGCGTTAACTGTTAAGGTTGAAATTGACTGTTTTTGATGCTTCAATTTAAAATAGAGTATGTAAAGCAATAAAGAACCTTCATTAGGTTTTATGTTGTAAAAGGTTACTTAAAGTAAATAGATTGAGTTATAATACCAATTATAAATGCATTCAGCAAAATGGCTAAGCGTTTTTGGTTTTCATTTGAAATACAAGATGCCTCATTTTTTTTCATTTTCTAATGAAAATAAACAATAAAATTAACAAAAATCTTTCACATCTTTCAAAAGTTCCCGCAAATGAGCTGCACACCATTTGTTTAGTTTTAACTAAACAAATGGTGTGCATTAACCGAAGAGTCAGTGACAGGGCACCGTTCTAACTGCGCTGGAATCATGTAATAACCCTTTTAATGAGTCTGTCAAACATGGAACCAATTAGTGAGGGACGTAGTTGGCAAATAGGTCATGACTGCGACTTCGGCAGCGTGTCAAAACTGCTGGTTAGCTTTAGCTTGAAGGCACTCATTGACCAAGTGACTGCAGTCGTAACTGGGACACAGGGGCCCGCCAAGACCGAGGAATAAAGGGTGTGACCAGATCGCAGAGGAGCACATCTGCAGGTCGGGAGGAAGTGTGTGCTTGTGTATTCATGTATGGATGAAAGTCATGTATGGTGGGAGTGAATGTGTGTGTGTGTGTGTGTGTGTGTGTGTGTGTGTGTGTGTGTGTGTGTGTGTGTGCATATCCACATGTGAGTGCTTCCACTTTAGCATTGCAGGTGTGCGAACATGAGTGTGTGTGTTTGTGTGTGTGTGTGCGCAAAAGCAGAGGCGAAAGCAACACTGGGGACCAGCGATCACACGCAATGCTCCAACATCTGGCAGCAGGCGCACGGAGCTGCAGCTAACAAATGGGCTTGCAGCACAGAAAGCCCCCCTCTAGAGAGTCAGATTATCATTCTGGAACCTACAACCTTCCCGTCGAGTTGAGCAGATAGTTTTGCCTCTGCAGCAAACCTCATGACAGATTGAGACGCAATTATTCAGCAGGGCAGGGTGATTGTCACGCTGTGCAAAAAAGAGAAGAAGGGGAAAATTCTTTGTTGTGTTTTTATTCGCTCATTTATTCTGTCTTTATTAGGTGCCGCCACATTTTTGATTGTGCGTGTACTGAAAATACTTCAATTTTTTTTTTAAAACCTTTTTAAAAACAAACAAAAAAAATCAAACGATCAAGAATGTTGCAGCATACTTACATCCTGTGTGCACTCCAGCTAATAATTTAATCTAATTTTGTTTTGAAATAAGTGGAACAGAACATTTGTGGACCAGATGTCTGCATTATTCCCACACACACATTCTTTCCTTTTTTTTTTTTTATAAGGTCACAGATGACTAATTTGAGCTGAAAACATGTAGGCTGACAATACACTTTTAGCACTGCCCTCTAGAAAATATACTCTGAAATCACTGGATAGCTGAGGGACCTGGAAATTACCCACAAACCCATGATTCCAAACAAGTCCAAAATTAGAAGATGTGTTTTGTTTTTTCTGATTAATTTGTACTTCTTTGAGCAGAAACAGTTGTATAGAAAACGTAATGACACGGCATGAACCGCAAACAGCGATGACTTGCGAACAGACACAGCGGCTATTAAAAAAGTAGTTTAATCATGTTTGGTAGTGGATTATAAGGACTCCTGTTGTGGGGGTAATTGTTCTCCTCCCCTGATGTGTCCCATAAAAATTTGTAACAACCTGTGCTCTTAAATCTGCACCAGACATAATAAATATTAACTGAAACACTGTTAACTGAGAGTTAGTGGAAGAAAATCTAAATTCTACATTAGGTACCTGTGCATTTCAGTAGCATTTAAATGTTTGTCTGATGTCTAACAATTAGATGTAAGATCTTATTAAAGCTGGAAACTGACCCTAGACCACAGGACAGATTACAGCTCTAAATTTGTATACCAGCTCCACCCACTGTCTACCTTACAGTTGAATGCATTACAATTTTAATCTGTTTTATTAATGACACACAATTGAGTGTGAAAGTGAAATTAATGCCAAATATAGGTCATTGTCAATAGGACTCCATAGGACTCAAGAAAACTGAATATATGTAAAAATTTTGGATTAAATTATAATCTTGACAGAAAAGAACAGTTTGTGTAAAGTGTACAATGCAGGAACATTTTGAGAACTAGCCAGGGAAAAGCCATGATGTACACACAAACATGTGTGTGTATATACTGTATATAATTACATATATGCATGTTCTCCCTGTGTCTGCGTGGGTTCTCTCCTGGTACTCCGGCTTCCTCCTACAGTCCAAAAACATGCAAACTGGGGGTTAGGTTAATTGGTCACTCTAAATTTCCCGTAGGTGTAAATGTGAGTGTGGATGGTTGTTTGTCTCTATATGTCAGCCCTGCGATGAACTGCGACTTGTCCAGGGTTCGCCCCAAGGTTGATGCTGGGATAGGCTCAGCCGCCCCCCCACGACCCCTAACAGGATAAGCAGTAGAAAATGGATGGATGTCTCCTTCCAGCTCGGGTCCTGGATAGCCGGAGGGTTCTGCGCAGTATCTTTGCTGTTCCTAGGATTGCGGATCAGGACAGGGATCTCAGATGTTGTTCTTGGGATTTGTTGGAATTTGATGTAACAAGCTGGGCGAATTTGGGGATTATAGCCCCGAGTGCTCCTATCACCACGGGCACCACTGATGCCTTTACTCCGCACATCCTTTCCAGCCCCTAGTATTTTTGGAGCTTCTCCTGTTCCTTCTTCCTGATGTTGTTATCACTTGGGATTGCTACATCTACCATTAATATCTTCTTCTGCTGTTTGTTGACCACCACGATATCTTGTTGATAAGCCATCACCATTTTATTAGTCTGGATCTGGAAGTCCCACAGGATCTTAGCTCGCTCGTTCTCAATCACCTTCGGCGGTGTTGTCCACTTTGATCCTTGAACCTCCACCCATACTCGGCACAGATGTTCCTGTATACTATTCCCGCCACTTTGTTATAGTGTTCCATGTAGGCCATACCTGCTTGTATCTTGTGCCCTGCCATATTGTCACAGGGGCACACGGCCTCTATCAATCTTGTGTTCAAGGTCTATTCTTGTGCTGCCATGATCAGTGCCTCTGTGCTTTCCTTCAGACCAGCCCCGTCCAGCCACTGGAATACTTTCTTGATATCAGCCACTTCTTCTGTTTGTTAGTGATGCTGTGACGATCTTTGCTTTTTCATCTTGGATGTGGCTCCAACACTCACTAGTCCTTGGCCTCCCTCTTTCCGCTTAGTGTAAAACATCTGGGTGCTGGACTTGGGGTGATACTCTTCATGCGTGGTGAGGACCTTCAATGTCTTGATATCTGTGGCCTACATCTCCTCGTTTGGCCAGGAGGGTATCTGATCACTGGCAGGGCATATGTTTTGATGGCTCGGACCTTGTTTTGACCATTCAGTGGACTTTTCAAGACGTTCCTTACTCTGTGTAGGTATTTTGCTGGGGCTGACTTCCTTTCGGCCTCTTTGTGATTTCCATTTGCCTGCAGGATCCCAAGCTATTTGTAGGTGTCCTGAACATCGACTATGTTGCCTTCTGGTGGTTCAAATCCTTTAGTTTTGATCAGGTAGTTTTTATCTCTTTCATATCATCTATCTACACTTATCTAGACCAAATGACATTCCTATGACATTGTTGTACTTCTTGGTGATATGGATCAGTGAGTCGTTGTCTTGCTCACTCTTACAGCATACAGCTTGATGCCATCCATGCAGAGGGGGTGCCTGATGGTTTTCCATTTCTGAATCCATATCCAAAGCCATTCTTTGTGATCTGGCTGAGGGGGTTCAGCCCAGTGCAGAAAAGCAGGGGGGATAGGGCATCTTCTTGGTATGTGCCACACTTGATGCTAATGGGCAATTGGCCTCGAATTGTCCTCTAGCACTGCCTTACACAGTGCCATTGACTTCTTGATGAAGGCTCTGAGCCAATCTACCCAGCGCACAGGTCAGTCATCCTGGTCTTACAGCCTCTAGTGACTACTCTGTCAACTGCTACCAATCCCATCCTGGGGCCTGCTCATACATTGGGCCATGTGCCTCCTCATCTAGGCTGCAATGGTGCCTGACAGGAGCTTCCAGGTTGTGCAGAGGCAGGGTATTGGCCAATAGTTGGATGGAGTTGGTCTCTTCTGGAGGTCCCATCTTTTAGCAGCTGGTTCATCTGTGCTGCCAGGCATTCATGGAGTGCAGTTTGCTTCTTTGGCCTGTATCTGTGGACAGCTGGGGCTGTCCAGCTCTTCATTCTTGAGACTCTGTCTTGGATGTCTGCCACTGTGATGCTCAAGTCAAAAAACCACTGAGCATTGGTGGTATGTGGTGCTTCTTTCTCCATATGCTTTTAAAGTCTGTGTGTGTCTCTGTGTGTATATTTGTGTGCGTGTGTGTGTACTAGTGTGCAAAACAGAATGTCAGAACAGTCCATCATGGCATAAAGGATCTGTGATGATTTGATAAAATCCTCCATTTTCAGGAATATAATTCTATCCACAAAGGAGGTTGCAGTTTCAGTCGGGCGTTTCTGTTAATTTTAGGGTCAGAATTATATACACAATATACTGTATATTGTTATTATGATTTGAGAATATACTGTGATGGCCTCCTGTCGGTTCTTGTGTGTCTTGTGTGTGTTTCTGGTTCTCTGAGCGGTGTTACAGTTTTTCCCCTGGGAGCACCTAGCACTCTATTTGACTATTTACTTTGTTTTTCTTTTTTAGTGGATCTCCCATAAAATCTCTTGATTCAGCTGGACATGTGCTACAATCTCTTTTTCATGTAAGGACACAAAATGGTGGTCAGACACACGAGCGGAGAGTGCCTCTTGCAAACCGGGGGTGGAAATATTTTTACGTCTCATTTTTGATATTGTATAAACTAAACTATTAATCAATCAAACAAGCACAAAAATAATCAGATTACTCAGTAATCTAAATAATTGTTGTTAGCTGCTCCATTAGAGTGTTTCACCTTGCCTTTCAAAAACATTTCACATGTTTCCATGCTCTTATGATATACAGTATATACGAGGTGGAATGTTGAGTATGTTGATATTCCAGGGGTACAAAAAATAGTAATCATATGTTTTCACTTCAATTAATTATTCTTTCTATTTTCAATTCTTTATTTAAGCCTCAAAAATCATTGAGATTTCCCTCAATTGCAATGATGTTGAGATACAAAGACGTTAAAAATTACGAAAAAAATTACTAAAACGTTCCCAAAGCTGTAATAACATCGTTTAAAGAGAAAAACTATCCAAAGAGTCAGGGATACTCAATTGTGCTGTCATATATGACTAACAAAACCAACAAATCTTTAAACAGTTTGAACCTCTAACTGTTGGCTTGAATGAATGAAACAGGCAACAAAAAAGTAGGTTTTGACTAATCAAGCAATTGACTAATCTGAACACAGTATTACCAGAGTAATACTGTGCAGAATGTCCAGAATGGTCAAATCACAAATTAATCATATGTTAATCACAACTTTGTAACAGGCATCCTTTCATGTAATACTGGATTAATCTACCTTAAGAGAAAGTGACTTGAGTTACATCAATTTCAATTAGTTTTTTTTTGTTGTTGTTTTGTTTTTTAAACAGGACACAGCAGTCCTACAAGGCAGCTATTCCTCATTCTTCAAGATCAGTATGAACACTACTGCCACATGATGTTGTTACAGTTGCATACAGCTCTTAGAATAATTCTGTAAGTGATAAAAAATCAAGACATAACTTTAACAACAACAGCAACATTAAATGGAGTGGCATAATTTTTCATGTCAAAGTTCATTTTATAGTTTTTAAAATGGCCAGAACCCATTATCACAAATATATGACATTTTTGTCTATAGATAACAAAAACTCATAACTTTTTTTTGTTACTAAGTAACGACTCCTAAAAAGACACAATTAGACAGTAAGAGTTTGGTCTTCTATTCTCTGAATGTGTTGCATTTGCTGGTGCATTTTGCAAAGAAATTAGAATATCATGAGTTTTCACTTATTTAAGAACTTTATCATATATTCCAGATAAAATAATAAACCTGCCCCTTCAACACTTCTTACTTTATGTGATTTTACTACTTTGCGTCATTTTCCCCAGATGACAGTGAAGTTTGTCTCTCAGAGTGGAGGAACACCACTCTCAGGTCAAGTCAACAAGTCTTATTTCTAGAAACCAAGCCGATACCCACCTGCTGCACATAGTGAGGAACGTCCTCCACCTTCTCGAACGACGACTCTTGCGGAGTGAGCAACAAAAACATGGCCCGGATGCCCGTGGACACCGAGCCGAGTTCCACTGCGTCGGCCATAGTCAGTCAGAGAAGTGGACAGGGGGGCAGCTCGGCGCGCGCAGTCAGTGTCGAGTACCTGTGCAGGTACCTGTACCTCTGCTCTCTCACCACACGTTCCGCTGACTCGCCCGTTTCTCGCCTTCTCTAGCTGCTTTTAATTGGTCACTTACGAAACGGACGCGCCTCAGTTGACAAGTGGCGAATTTCTCTCGTGCGTCGAAACGTGTCCGTGATGAAGCACCGCTGCAGGACACACTGCGTGATTTACCGTATAAGACTGCCCTGTGGCTTGGAGTTGAATATGGGCTTTCTCGTCCTGCTCTCTCGCTAAAGTGTTTTGTTTACGACTACAGTGTTTGTGTGTGTCTCACACTGCCAAGTTTCTTGTGACTCTCGTCCTCCTGCTCATCTAAGTGTTAGACTTGTTTTACTAGCCTGTTTATTCATATTACACAGAACAATCTTTGTAATACATATTCTCACCAATTTCAGTAAAAATATCAATGGAGATTAAAGAATAACTCCTGTTTTTCAACCCAAAACCCATTTTCCCATCTTTTAGTTTCTAAAATTTGACAAAATACATAATTCTTTTAAAAAATTCCTCCGGCATAGCGTTCATTTGCTAAAACGCGTTAGCTTGATAAGCTATACAACACAACGGCAGATGGCAAGTGAAAACAATGAAAATAAATTACTTTTTTTCCACCAGTAACTATGCTCAAAAGGATATTGCAAGTGTGTCAGAAGTTAAAGTGGAGTCACAGCCACAGCCAAATGAGCAGCACACCTCCAACCAGTTTCACAGGCAGCCACAGAAGCAGAGGGACAGACAGTGTGACTAGCATTTAGTTCATGCTCTGGGAATTTGCTATATGCTATAATCAATACTTAGTTCAAGGGGCTGTGGCTCGGATGGTAGAGTGGTTGTCCAGTGATTAGAAGGTTCCTGGTTTTGATCCCAGACTCCGCAGTTAACATGCCAAATTGTCCTTGAGCAAGACACTAAACCCAAAACTGCTTCAGATGCTTTGCCATCAGTGTATGCGTGTGAGTGAATGGGTGAATGCAAAATGGGTAGCGTAAAAGTGCTTTGAGAGAGCTCAAATGAGTAGAAAGGTGCTCTATAAATACAGGACAATTACTTACAGAACAAATCTTAACAATTTTTTGAAAACAGTGTTGGAAAGCTTGCATAACAACTTTTCATTTTTTTATTTTTTAAGGTTTTTTGTTATTGTTCTTATTAAAGACTTTATTTCTACACAACATACAATACAAGACATCAACAAAACCTAAATGATTGAGAACCTATGACAATAAAAGAAATGAGTCTGGAAATGCTGTTAAGTTGCATAAGGCTATGAGAAAGAGTTGGTTCTGTTCGGAAGGTAGCACGCAGGTCAGCTCATTTTGTTTGCATGATTTGGTGACTGTTAATAGGTGCCATCTTTCAGTGACTAACTGTGACTTTCTTGAATGGAAAAATATCTTTAACTTTTACAGCTCCATTTATATTCCGTGTATAATTCCTAGCACAATTAGAACTGCATCTGGCTACGCCACAGAAATGGTTCAAAACATAATCCTTCACAAATGTTTTTGTTTTGATTTTTGCCCTTGTAAAATAAATGGGATGTAGCGTGCTTATTATTGATTTGTAAAAGTGCTGGAAGAATGAATAGTGTGTGGTTCAAGTCCAGTGTGGTGACCTTTTTCCTACAATCAGTCACTGTACGCCAACACACTTGGCACACTGTTCAATATTCATGTAAATCATCAGTAATTGAGTTGAATCACACAGTGAGTGACTAATCCATCATAAAAAGTTGATTAAATGATATTATATAATATATTATGAGGGGCTTCATGAGTTGTGGATTTAAAAGAGCAATTTGCAAGATCAATAAGATTCTGATTCTTATTCCTGGATTTCTAATACTGACACTTTGGTCTGGTAGGTTGGACCATCAGTTATTCGTAAGCATTTGTAAGATCATCTGCATGGGACCCAGCAGTTAAGTATGTTACATATATTACAAACCTAAAGTCAAATTTAACATCTTTATTTTTGAATTTATGCTCTATATTATTAAATTCATTCTTCATCAGTTTCAGTGAAGTTTGTGATATTATCTAAATACCAGCTTCTTGGCTGATTCTGTTTATAAAGCATTGTTCTGCATTTACACTGGCTTTTGTACCCAAGGCCCAACCAATTCACAGCGTACTGCACTAATGGTTAAGCAAGTGTATACTCCATTTTGTCCATTTTTGTTTTGTCAGGTGTAATAATATATTATGTAGATCAGCCATCTTTTTTCCCCTACAGTCCCCTTTCAAGACATTTAGACAAAGTCCAACCACAAATATGAATGTGGTGTTTCCTACAGTGACTTTTGTCAACAAAATGAAATGGACACTCATCTGGCGCTTTGAGTGGACTCACTTTGACTTTTTTAAGCCACATTTTGGATTCCTTTTCCGTTGGTGCTGATCGCAATAGGATCGTTTTTCTCAGGGGCGATCTTTTTTTTGTTTTGGGTGTATTTTCGAAACACTGTTATTCAGGCCACAAATTTAGGTTCGCATCGTCTGGCTGTTAGCACAAACACAAGCAATAGAAAACATACAAGTCTGATGATATTAGAAAGGACCACTGATGTCTGTCAGCTACCATGGTCAGCCACTGACATGTTTACTACTACTACCATCACGTCCGAAGTTACACCCATAATTCTGTAATTTCTAATGTAGTGCCCCTAAGAATGAGGAAAGTGGACAGTTGCCTAATTTCTTAATGAAGTATAATTGTAGAGACATGGCGATTCTTTGAAACACTAGTTCAGTTCTTTGCGTCTTCTTCACTGCCATCTGTCTACTTTGTTGTAATACAAGGTCTTTTAGATAAGGATTATCATTGGCACTGATCATGGAACGTTCACCAGTAAGATCCAGCAAATTACATATGTTTTGATTGCTTGACAAATGTGAGAATCAGCAGGTTATGTACATTACATCCCATCCAGGACACCAAAGACATCTGACATAATGGGCTGATGGGTTACATGATGTCTTTAGTACTGTATACTGCCTCCTGTCTACATCTGATTAATACACACTGTTGTGTGTTTTTGAGATAGGTTCCTTTGATAAAATGTTTCCAGTTATTCAGTGATGAACCTTGATATTATGTACAGCAAAGCAATCGGAAAGCTAGTTCTATGCGTTTCCATTTTTAGTGTTTATTTGCTGCTGCAAGACAAGTTCTTGAGCAGCTTCTTCATGAAATTTTTTGTACAAGTATGAAAAACACAGTCTCCAGTATTTAGCATTCTGGGTTAATTCCCTTTAATCACTTAATGCTTCATGCTTTGTTACAGTTGCAAAGCTACTTTTTGTGACCATGGATGAAATGTGGTGCATGCTTGTCTTTCTATGAAATCGACCATGTAAGCTTGGTTCTTTCAAGTTGTTTCTTTAGTTATTTCCAAAACTTAGCCACTTTGTTTTTTGCGCCTAAATTTAATCACAGTAGTGTAGACCTTGTGTGTCAGGAAAGGGCAAACCTTTGCACATCAGAAGAAAACGATAAAGGGTAGGCTTATCCACTCTTGCGGGTAATGACTTACAATAACAGTATCAAAGTGACATAATGCATTTCTAAAAGAATTTTGGTAATATGGTTACCTTTACTATGTCACATAGCATGTTATCAATCTAAATTGTTTTTCGTATAATTCTTCCATAATGAGTCACATTTACCTATTGATAGCTCAGATGTCTGCAGAGTCAGACTCTTCTTCCATTATCCCAATACCCTTCCATGTGTCCGGGATTGGGTCACGGTGGCAGCAAGTTATGCGTCGTAGTCCAGACATCCATCTTCTCTGCAACATTTCCCAGCTCCACCTGTGAGATCTCGAAGTGTCCCCAGGCCAGACACTTCCTGGGTCTGGGTCTACAAAGCGATGTTCAATTATTCAAACCACCTCAGATGGCAAGTGGGGTAGCAGCTGTGAGTCTTGGTGAAAGTAATGCAAAAGTAGTATAGGGAATTATTCTGTACAGGCTGTGATATTTTAAAGGAAGTAATCACTTTAAAATACAGGTAACTAGAATTATGAATTCTATCACATTTATTATCACTTGACTTAGCACATCTAGCAGTGATACCAAAAGGAACATTCTGAATCTGGATAGCCGCAAGGGGCTGTGACAAAACTTCTATATGTGACAAGATGAAATGGCACAGGTTGAATATTCCTTGAGGGAAATTACAAAGGCATGCATTGTCTTTCTGTTTTTATTCTTGATAGTGTTACAATTCAAAATTTTCTTTATGCAGGTTGCAACAATCAACTGTTGTTTTTCAAAATTCTCATCTTCCACTTTACAGTCCATGTACTGGCCACTTATAACCAATTCTCTTGACTGTCTTCAGTAAACAGCTAAAAAACTCCATAAATGCAAATTTTTCCCTTGTACGGTTTATTGAAAAGTTCATGAGAGGCTGCACTCCTCTGAATAAAGCGATGTGGTCAAGCCTTTTTTTTTTTTTTTTTAAGCATCTACTTCATGCCAAATGTCTTTAGTTTTTTGTTGTTTTTTGAAGAACATCCAAGAATCCGGAGTAAGACAGCAGGTGAAACTGGAAGACTATATGTGGAGGTGAATACTCTATGAGTCACTGCGCTGATTTTGTGCACGGGACTTTTTAGGCCCTGGAAGCGAGTTTCCCCCATATGTCTCCAACAAATCCTCACGTGCTGCATGAGGCTCCTCCTCAACAAATCAAAATGCACAAACACAATGTGATGAAAGATGAGCTCAAGTCATGAAATTATTTTCAACTGGATTTGTGTAACAGAATCCCTTGCAGGGTCTTTCTCCAAACCAATGTTGAATTCATCACCGCTTCAAAAATGCACGTACTCAACAGCTGCGTACATTGGAAAAACTTTCTTTTATCATATGGGATACTTTTTACCACTGGTTACATTTTATTCAATCTGCAAATCTTCCTGAAAGAATTATTAAAGTACTCATTTCAGGTTCGAGATTTGTTTATAAAATTTCATCTTGAGGCAGAAAAAAGTTCACCTTGAACTGTCAGTGGTTATTACTGTGTGAGCTGAATAGTGCGGGTATAAAATTATTGTTTAGGTAAGACAATACTGAAAATTATTTACAAGTCATTTATATTAGCCAGGCAAGTAGATTTCCTGGCATGTGATTTGATCAATTATTTAATTACAACGTAATTTACATTTTATACATATTAACTGACTGAAGTGCAGACTGTGTGTTCAACAGTGCAAATCAAAGCCTTAGCCTGCTTCTCTCAAGGCACACAACATGGAATGATTTTAAAAGATTTTGTTTTTGTTTTTTTTCCAAAATGTTCGGCAATAGTAAATTTATGTGGTGTCCTATTAAAAATTTTATTCTATTTTTTTTTTCTTTTTTTTAAGATAAGATAAACATGGAATGATTTTAAAAGATTTTGTTTTTGTTTTTTTTCCAAAATGTTCGGCAATAGTAAATTTATGTGGTGTCCTATTAAAAATTTTATTCTATTTTTTTTTTCTTTTTTTAAGATATGATAGTTTGACATATGTCATTACCATTTTGCTCGCGTGATGGCTGCATTATGTAACACAGGTCATTCCACTGTACATTTGTACACTTATTTAGCGTCGTTGTACGACAATGGCAAATCAGAAAACAGCAGTCCTTCTAAGGACGGACCTGAGGATGAGACTGAGCCTACACTCTGAGGGGGAGCGGGGACCAGCATGCATCATAAGTGAGCATGCTCGGAGCTCTGGTCACTGTCGCGACTGTCCTCATTGGCTAAGGAGTCTGTCGAGTGGTGAAGGGCTGCGATGCCAGAGAACTCTGATGGCAACAATGTCCCCTTTTTCACATTCACCAGTTCTTTCTCTCGAGCTGCTGCACCCTGCTGGCCACCTTTCACTCTTTTCCACTTCATCCTTCTGTTCTGGAACCACACCTTCACCTACAGGGTTAAATAGACAGAAAATGTCAAATGTGCTGCTCTTATGGAGACAGAAAAATAATCACAGAGCAATTACTGCTTTACAGCAACGCTCTCTGGACATTTGGCAGCTTTTTTCGACAGCAGCAATTAAGTGTGGATGTAGTGTTCCATCTGCCACTTGGCATCTACCTGTTTTTCCCTGACTCAACAGTCACAACCATATTTTGGTCTCTCAGACTGATGATTAAGCTGTTACTTATAAGGGTTTACAAGTCAAATAGCCGCAGAGGCCCTCTGAATGTTGATACATGGGCCTGAAGGGAGAGTGATGATGGGGAGAGGTTTGCTGCTGTCACGCAGGGTGGGCTTATTTTTGGGGAGTGTCATTGCGAAGGGACCGAGGTGTCACATGGACAGGAAGTTGGATGACAGCACAAAACTTTATCTGAAGCAACAAGTGATGAATATCACCTTGGACTCTTTTCTCAGGGCTTGAGAGGTGGTTCAGACCAGTAAGGGATCACTTACCGATGCTTGGCTTAAATGTCAAACATGGGATTCTCAAGGCATACATGCAGACACTGTTTAGACTCAGCAGCACTGTACCTGTGCTGTTGACCTTATGCACAATTACACTCACAATTAAATCAAATCACATCGCTTCTGCCCTTTATGTCCATTTTAATTAAGACTGGAGTTCTCCGTGATGGGTTGTGGGGGTATATCTTTGAGCCAGATGGGGGAACTTGTTTGTATTCGTACACGGTTTCCACTATCAAGAGATTATCCAGCATCCACAATAAAAGGATGTCCGGCACAGTTAAATAAAACAAAAAAACAACAACAACAACAAAAATCGCCCAGCCAGTGACCACAGTGCGGCTAATGTTAGCAAAATTAAGAGAAGTGATAAGTGAATGAGTGTCAATTGACCACTGTATGGCTAATAAAAAAGGCCTGCCTATAGTGCAGACAGCAGGTGATTTTAGCCAAACCACTGTATGTAAGAGAAACAAACCTTAGGATGACAAGTAACAAGGGCAAAAATGCACTTAGTTTGTCTCATTCTTTAAGTGAGCATACATACATGCATACTGACAAACACTGAAGTAGTTTACTACTCTTTTAATGTATAGACATCAATGTTCAATTGGCTGAATTTTGCTAAAAGGTCCTTGTAAAGCTCCACTGTGTAGAATTTAGTGGTATGACTGAAACTCTACACAGGCCTGAAAAGTCCTGTGTAGAGTTACAGTTTGATTTCTCCACTATCGGCTACTGTGGAAAAAACCAAAGCAAGACGATAGACTCTGTGAAAAAGAACATCTTCTTTCTGGAGATGTATAAAGCTCAGTCTAAGGCGACAACAATTATTGATCCCCTTAAAATCTGACAAATTTAAATGCCTTAAGAACAAAACAGACATTAGTCTGTTTCCAATCCAAAAGTTAAAAAAAAAAAAATACATAACCTGGGGTTGGTTAGTCCAAAATTCAAATTTTTATTTTCCTTAACCTGCTGATGTAAACTCCAATCATGCAACAAGTTCTGCCACAGAGTTCCATCTCTGCCATCACCTCATGCAGCATAAATCTAAGTGCTTTGGACAGCTGTTGGTCTTGCAGATATTTGCCTCACTATCCCCTGCTGTATTTTTTCACAGACAAAACCGAAGTCTCACACAATTTATGCCGCTTGAGGTGAAGAGACTTCATGCACAGTAAACCCTGCTTGGAGCCCCAAATGGATTCATTGCAGTCTGGGAGAAGGCTGAAGTGGAATTACAAGGGCAAACTGTGTGTTTAGTGTCACTGCAGTATTCAGAGTTTGTCAAATTTATAATATAAAGCAAAACCAAAGCCACATGTCCCATGTGGGAATCGGACAACTAACCCTGACAACATTACAGATGTTCCACATTCATGAGATAAAGATGATAACACCTCCTTTGTGACAGCCCTTTTGTAATTGCAGGAGAAGCAGGTGTAACATGGCTGTCTCATTTAGGTGTTCGAGTGAGTTGGGACTTTCAACCCTCTTGATAAAATGCAGGAACTAAGTGGAATGGAGATGTTTTCAGTAAGATACGTTGACTAGAGTTATTCCTCTCTGTCATAGTTTTTATAAAGGCATGATATAAGATACAAAAATCTCTATAAACGTGTGATATTTAGGACTCATGTATATCTTTGGGGCAGGTACACCTGAAACTGTAACTCCATTTGCCACCTCAGTCTGTACTTTACATTTAATCCACGTTGTCTCACACTGGCGAGGTGTCAACTAAATGTGACTTATAGCTTCCAAACGGGTGTCAGAGAACAACAGGCTGTGCAGTGGTTCCTTCCCCCAACCATTTGTCTCCTGTTACTTATTTCATGTGTCTGTGTTTTACAGCAACCGGCCCACGCTCAGAGACCAATTTGTGCTTGCAGAGGTAGTGGAAAAAAGGAAGTGACTTGCTAGACAGCACTTCCTTCAACCCGTCTCCCCGCTTGAAAGAATATGCAAGAACATCTGGAACAAAATAGTCCCATCACACGGCAACATCTGGAGCACAATAGCCCTCGCACCAGAGTTACAAAAACACAGTAGCAAGCTGAAAAGCCACCTCATTGTTGGCCAAATCTGTTTTCACAACATGGCATTAATGTGCTAAGGGAGGAGTCAATAAAGCCTGAAATAAAGCTGAGATGGGTGGCCACGTACTTGTCTCTCAGTAAGGTCGAGGTTGACGGCAATCTCATAGCGCCTGAGCCTGGTTAGGTAGTTGTGGTGGGCAAACTCAGCCTCCAGTTCTCGGATCTGCTCCTTGGTGAACGCCGTCCTCTCCTTCCTTGGTTTGCTGCTTGCGTCGGACTTGTAATTCCCATCCTGAGACTCTGAAAACAAACAACACACAGGTTTCTGTTCCACTCAGGGCAGATTTATATGCCTTGAAAATCAAAATGAAGCAAACGTTATGTGGCAGGTGCAAGTCAGCGGGGGGAAAAAAGAGGCGAGGTAAAGAGAAACAATGGAAGCTGTAATTCACAATTTATTGTTCAGCCATTACTTATGCACACTTTAAGGTGCTGAAAGGACTCGCGGGCAGCTGCACATGTGTCAGACTGCGGCAGCTGTGCTGTTACAATAGGCTAACTTTTATACTGCCAACATGGGTTTAATTTGTCTTGAAGGAATCTGCTGATACAACCTTATCATTTAAATGTGGAACCTCCGCTTGATACAAAAAAATATATTGTCCAGTCCACCTTGTCATTTCTGTCCTTTTTCACTTTCTCTTTGCAGAGTTCAGTATACCAACACTACCGTTCATTTCCTGCAACCATAAGATGTCTGTTTTGTAAAGACTGAGACATGGCAAGTAAAGGTCAGCTTTACATAACATAAAACATTATCTGATACTGATAAGTAAGGTGTAATAACCTTTAGTAAATGTAAAACAAAACAAAAATATGCATGTGAGCAACAAAGTCTAAGTACAAGAAACGTGCACATAATTTCAATGTCATCTCCACTTTGGCTCATCGCCCTGAAAAAGTACTTTTTGTTTTGGTGTTTCCACAAACTCTCTGTAGCAATCATGTATGGTTAATTTGCTCTGCAAAACTTTCCTATTGTGAGCAGCCTTTGTGGTTTCTCTGTTGGACACACTCGAAGGCAGCAGCAATCGCATTAATTCATCTGCAGCCCTGTTCTGTCCCTGTTTTAATCCATCGGGCCCGCTTCAAGCTGTACTGTAAAAAGTCCCGCAGCCAGTCTCAGCCTGAAGCCACATCAAAATATCTCTTCACCTAACACGTCTGCCCGCAAGGACTCCTGTCGTTTCTGTTTATTCTATCAGAAGGGGGATCTTCCTTCTAATTAACTGCATGTTGTTTCAGAACAAAAGAACTCCCTTGAAAAGATAAAAAGAAGATGAGGGTAAACTGATACTGCTCTGCAAAGGTCATATTCATGTGGCCCTTGCACAGGAAAAAGAGATATACAGACTGCAAGAATTTCTACGAGTTTTATGAAATGAATCAGATCTTTGCTTGACCTGCAGCCTGCGTCCGACGCCTTTTCCCTCCCTGTAATTTCAAACTGAGTGCTCCAAACAGCGGGTGGCTGATTGAAGTTGCCCTTCAGACATATTCATCCACTCTCTCTCTGGTAAACATAGACATTGTGTAATGAGAAATAAAAGAATAACACAACCCGCTCGGGCGGACCCGCAGGCCTGGAGTTAAAACGAAAGGCAGGCTTTTATGACACAGCCGCTACACCACAGCAATTAGGTCCCTTCTGGAACTTTCATCTCTCCACAAAAAAGGAGGAACAATATGTGAAATGCATGAACCTAGGCAGGGAACGTCGCTGAAGACTCACAAATGCAATCAGCGCACTGCAATAGTAACCCTCAAAAATATCATCTTCTTTAGTGTTGATTAGTTAATTGCAGTATTTGTTGTGACTCTTTATTTCCTTTAGTAAAATATTATTGCGGCAACACACAAGAATGAACTCAAAGGCACCAACACGTCCACAATGTTTTCCTAAAGTTTCTCCAAGGCTAAAAGTGTCAACGAGAGGCCTTCAAGCTGCTTCAACGCTGCCTCAACAAGATGAAATTAGAGTACATTTTATTGTTCAACACAGAATAGTTAGTAACTTTTTAAAGAACGGCCGCTCCCATGACAGAACACGTCCATGCAAATACCACCCAGACACTCAGCAAAGTGTACCAGCCATGTAGGACTGAAACTCTGCAGTTTGGCCACAAACGCGGAGCAGAAACCGGACACCCAAAACACCAAGGAGCTGGCTCATCTCATTAGCCCACCCTTAAGGCCTTCCTTCAAGGAAACAATCGCAACTGCGTGTGAGATGGCGAAAGCTGAGACGCTTCATATTCGCACGACAGGGGTGAACCTATAATGGAAATGAGCTATTGGGATTTGTTGTTATTTCTGTATCTAAATGCAGGTTTCTGGTCCAGATGGTGAAACCCAATCAGGGCTCTATCTCAGGCGACTGGCAGCCGTGTAATATTTAGACAGCTGAGTGAGTCAGCAACCTAGTTAGGCCCAATAATCAGCGTAATTGGTGTTAGCGTGGAAGGCTTTCACGGTACACACGGGGCAGTACCTATTGTTCAAGGGGAAGTGGGAGGCCAAGGCTCAGAGGAAATAGGAGGTGGTGTGTTGAAATTGTGGATTAAAGAACATTTTGCATGTGGGTGATAGGACACTTCAGGTTTATTTGTCAGAGGCTTCAAAGTCTCTCTGAAATGACCATCAGCATTCTGAGCGAAAGCTGATCACACGTGGGAATATCAGTCAAGCGGTCCAACTGCAAGTGATATGCTGAACACAAAAAGAGGCCTTTAAAAATGGGCAGGGTGGCTGCTGACAGCCCGCAACCCTCAAATGAACAGAGAGGGTGGTGAGCGCACTTTGCCTGGAAAACTTAACAGCGCTCAGTAATATTGCGCTCCTTTGGAGAACTCCTGCAACCCTCAGTTTGTCATGTAGTGATTGATTGTTGTGGTGCCTGCAGGTGGGATTGCAGGTTATCAGAGGTGTTTTCGATTTGCTACTCATGCAAGTAAAGATTTCTTTTTTAGATGAATATCTGTTGTTTAGAATTTGCATATATGATTATTAATCTACAGTTTATTTCTGGGCAATATAAAGATTTTCAGATTATCATGATAATAAACTTTACAGATTGACCTAATGGCCAAAAAAAAAAAAAAAAAATAGTGGCCTTGAACTCACGGTTTTAATGCATTTTACATAAGGAATAAGGAATAAATAAGGAATATATTCAATAAAACTCTGTTTTTCCTTAATGAATAGAAAATTTTGAATTATACAATAAGGTATTTTTTCTTGTGCTACTTAAATAATTTACAATGCTTGCAAAATTGAAAATAAAACTCAGTCAAAAGTTCATCTTATTTGTTAGATGGATATTTGAATAATTTAATGTTAACTACAATATGAAGAAAAAAAAGAAAAATCTGAAAATCTGTCGGGGTGTTTGGTGCGGTTCGAGAGAGCGGTGTTGTCTTTTACTGTCTGTGACATTGATTCTTCACTGTATACCTCATTTTCTGTCCTTTGAGGAGTGTCGCAAAAGCCAGATGTAATCTATTTAAACAAAGCATGGCAGCATTCAGATGATACCCACACAGCTACGATGTGGTTCCACATTTCATCCCGTCTTTCCGCATGTCAGGCGACACCTACAAACTGCTTTTCAGAATTTTTGTTTTGTTTTGTTTTTCTATCAGAGCTGAAAAACTCTCACCGGGTCTGTGTTGAGAGATTGATAATGACGGAGCAGATTTTTCTGTTATTTTTCTAATTATTCTAATTGTCACTAGACTAATGTAGATATTTATGTGAGAATGTTTCAGGAATAATAACACTCACCACAGAGAATTTTACTGGGCTACTTTACTACTGGCTTAAGTAGTAAGAAAAAAGTAAAAATCTTTTTACCTGAACTGTCACTTTTCCTCTTGCCATTCCTCTTCTCGGCCTCAGCAGGTGACAGAGTCTGTCTGCCAAAGTCTGCATTCTGCACACAGGAGACCCCTGTAGGGGTGCTGCCACTGCCCAGACTCGGTGTGCTGGCGCACATGCTAGGCCCTCCAGGGTGGCCCAGGTCTGGGGGTGTGGGCCCGTTGTCGTGGGTTGTGTGGGAGTGCGGGTGGCAGAGGTTGTGGCGCGTGTTGCTGCCAGTTGACGGCAACTGTGGGATATGCCACGACACGTGGTGCTGAGGTGGGTGATGATGCTGCTGGGAGGGCAGGTGCCCACGGTGCGGGTGGTGGTGGTGGTGATGGTGTTGCCCGGGAAAGAGGCCGTCGTCGACCTGGTAGCTGGAGATGATGCAGGGCGACGGTGAGGAGGTGGAAGAGGATGATGATGAAGAGGCCAGGTCAGGGTAGGAGACGTGGTCAGAGCGTCCGTGCAGAGTCAATGGAGACTGGGTGAAGGCAGGATGCAGGGCCTGAGCCGGGGTGTGGGGGCTCCGTAGGCAGCCAAACAGTGTGTGATCCATCGCATGCAAACACACACACACACACGCGCACACACACACACACACACACACACACACACACACCGTCCAGGAAAGGCAAGATTCGAAAGTAAAAAGACTAAAGTTATAAAATCAAACAAAAACCCAAAAGATCACAAACACATATCCAGGATTCTTCTTCTCTCCCCTCGACTATCCCAAAACTTTTTCCCTCAGTTAATTCTTCTTCGATGAGTCAGAGTAGAAAATGAATCTTGAAGCTGGTGTCCTGTGATAATCCGGAGCATGCAGCCAGTTGCCAGGCTGTACAGGATAAACAGTTAGCCCAGGTTAAGCTGCAGCTTAGCTTCTCAGATGTCAGGAGGAATGGGGGGACTGGAGCTCGAGGCTGAAGGAGCAGAAGGAGGTTCCTAGGAACTGCAGAACGAGGGGAGCCTGCAGAGGGGATGTTATAAATAGGGTGTAATGTGAGAGGGAGGCTGGGTCACAGGCTGCATACGCGCTACTGACCACATACATATGATTACCCCTCCAAAAAGCACAGTACAATAAATCTGCACTATTAAAATGGCTGAGCCTCAAGAAAGAGGGCAATTTATTTTGGACTTGGATCTGAACTCCGGTGGCCATCGTTTCCTGCAAGAAAACAGCCTTAATGGTTTGTGGGTGTGGCTGGGAAACGGGTCGGGGGGTGTGTGTATGTGTGAGCGTGTGTGTGTGTGTGTCTGTGTTTTTTTTGGGGGGGGTAAGGTGTCAGGGGTTAAATCAGGGTGTCACCCTGTCTTTGTCAGTTTTGACCCTTTTAAACACTGTTAGTTTTGTCGCTCCCACAGGGTTTCCTTTGCCCACCATTTTGTCTGTTGTGTGCAAGGTAGAAAACCTGTGAGGTGTTGGAATCTGTAGTTAGCTGAATATTTACTCTTTGAAAGGGGAAAGGGAAAATTATTTTGAAAAATAAGGATCAGAAATGCTAATATATATATATATTGGTCACAGTGCAGGAGGATTGACTCTGGGTTTATTTTTGGCATACGATGAAGTCACCCATACCCTTATTTGAAATTGAGTCATTTGAAATTATTACTACCGTTTGATTTCCGGGACTGTATTTTAACATGATGCTTATCTTATCTTGAGGTGAAACATGACATCACCACATTTATAATCATAATAATACTGATACAAGTTTGAACAGGTCACAGTTCAAAACTGTATCCCAAATGCTTAATGTGCTTTTTCTTTTTTTTAAATGGCTATTAATTACTGCAGCAGCATAGAACATATAGTTTGATCAAATGAAGCCTTGCCTATGACATTTTTGCCATTCAAAACGAGTACATGCAGACAGAATGTAATATCCGCATCTCGCAGCACAGAAAGCGAACATAAATAAATTCACAGAAATGCTTTATGAGTTTCAATAGGACAAACTATTTCATCCACCTATAACGTCAGAATAGATTAAACACTCATATCACACACTGTCAGCGCTCACATTGGTGCAACACTAAATCAGGTTGACCATAAAAGTCTCATATTCAAGAAGTGAAGGAAGAATAAAAACTATGAGTGAAGCTTCAACATCTACCATATTGTTATTTTTATTATCATTATTATGAGCTCTACCAAGACTTACATACTTAAACAGACTTCATACATTTATTTTCTCTTAAATTTATTTATATTGTAAAAATCTTTTTTAGTTATTGCAATAAAACATGTAATTTAGCTATTGTCATAATTACAATCATTAATATTGTTGAAAATATTGTTTAAAAAATAAAACTTCCACACATTTCCATTGTTTAAGGCTCTAAAATTCAAAGCAAAATGTGACTGCTTTATTGTTGTGTTTTCCTATTTGGTGAAAAAGTTTGGATTAAAATCTTGAAAACAGAGAGATGTTGTTTTTGAGTTTTTGTGGCTCAGACAGGTTTTTCAGACCCAGGCTGGATGACACTGCCCGTGCCACAGGCGCTGTGGGCCGCCTGAGAAAGGAAATTAATTCCTGTTTGAGGGAAAATTACTTTAACAGATATTATGGCGGAGGCAGGCTGTAACATATGCGGCTGCTGCTTCTTCCACAGTCCCTCCAAAGCCTCCAAAGGCAGCGCAGCAGAGGAAAAAGCACCTGAGGTGAGTGAGTGTCAAACTCTTCGACTGTTTACCTTACAGATTAAGGCTATTAGCAGGTTAGGCGAGCCTATATATTCGCTCTGGTTCTTGAGCAGGTATTACGTCACATGTGTTTCCAATCCTGTCGCTGGTCCCGCAGTCTTGATGGCCCGGGGCGGGCGTATTTTTTAGCCATTCACAGTCAAGGCAAAATTACCCACCGTGTGAATGAGTGTGTGCGGATGTGACACTGGTTTACAGGCTGATATTGTACTTTTATTGTCAAAATATTACAACAAGTCCCGTTCTCCTTTTCAGGTATTATTGAGGTTGCACATAACATGCTATTAAATTTTACATTCTTTTTATTTTTAATTAATTTAACTGAAAGTTTTTTAATTATTTTTAATATTTTAGTATGTGTGTATTTACATAATAATTTAACAAGTGGAATTAATTTATTTGGGCATTTTTGATGGTAACTGTCAAATCTACAATCAATTTTTTGGGCTAGAAGGAAAAGTAAACTTGAAATTTCAAGTCTCAGCCATACGAATTGATTATTGGTTTTGCTTGGACTCTATGGAAGGCACACTGTACCTGAAAAAACAAACTAATATTTCTTCAGTGAAGAGTGGATTGTTTTAATGTGTTGATTATCTGTGAAGAAGTGGGCATGTTTGTTTTTTTTGCCAAAATTTTACTCATATTGTCAGTTTGATCACTATTAATTTTCCACATTAACCACAATTTTTCTAAGTAATTTTAGGTAGCCAAATTAGATTTCTTTCTATTCTTCTTTCAGTATAATGTAATCGGTAGTTTGTAAATATATGCTTTAGCATAAAGCATTTGAAAGCTGCTAATCCAACATGATATAAGTTTGGATTCAATAAAGAACTTCACTGTCTATAGATAATGTAAATGCTATTTCAGATGTTTTCTTGTCTGAATTGAATTACTGTCACACTTGAAGACACTGGCACTGACCATTAATGACACAACTAGAGATTGGCCTACAAATGTTTGTCAAACCTTTAATGTGATGACGGGTAAAAGTGAAAGGGTGATAAGAAAAAGGGAGGGGGAGAGGTTTATAACCGGTACCACAGGACCTGATGGATGAGGTCAGTTTCTTCTACAGTAGACAGAAAGTGAAGGTATGCTGCTCAACCTGTGGCTGTCAGTCACGTCCGGCAGGAAGGCTCACAGCAAACGCTGCTCAGCGCCACTATCACCAAAACAAACATGCAACCACGGCTTTAGTTTTCCTCACGTAACGCTTACAGTTGGTTCGGCTTTCGGTGGAGAAGTACCACCTTCAATTGAGGTTTTGCTCTATAGAGATTTGAAACAGAAGCTACAATCGTAAGAAGAGAATACCAGAAAAATGCATCCTCACCTTTAATGATAAAACCACCATATTTTGCATTCGATAAGCAGAATCTAAACATTTAATTAATAAATTTTTAATTAGATACTGGCATGTATGTGAGCAGATATCTGATTATTCATATTTGTCACCAACCAAAATAGTTTCCGTGGGCAGCCATAAGTGGAGGCTGGTGTATGTACAGAATAACAAAATCATGTTTGATATTGTTAAATTATTATTATCATATGATATTTAATATTATTATTTCTCAGGACTAGATGTTATAATTGCAACCTGAAAATGTCCTTACAGTGGCATACAATTAAATTCAAGTGTATTATATCCATTAATTAAACATTAATATACTCAATTATGGCTAAATAATGATAATTTAAAGAATTTTCAGTTATTACATAATTACTACACCACGATAACCATTCATTATTATAGAATCTAATGCTTGTAGCTATTGCCAACTGCACAGCACTCATTTCCTCACCTTAACAGCCCCATTTGTGTAATATTCTTTATTGCAGAAAGCGTTGTTCAGCTTCAGTCAGCTTCAGACTATAATATGAACGTTTAAGAAGAACCAGTATGTGTAAAATTACTGTTAGACATTTTCCTCTTCCTTTGTACCTCACTAGCTCATATGGAAACATTTCAACATGTGTAACACATTTACTGTATGTATCGCATTTAGTTAGTTAAGTCTGGAACTTGCGTTTTGTAACAAGAGTAAAGCCCATATATTTTAAATTACTTTTGATATAAACAAATGTCATCCTTGTAGATAAGCCCGCAAGGTTTTGGCATTCTATAAAAAAAATTAAAGCAAATATTTCTGTCCTCAGTTGAAATTTTTGACTCTCTGCACAGGTTCAGCTTTTGTAAAACCGACTCTTATGAAAGTGGCATGGAACTTGAAGTGATACAGTACATTATGTAAAGCAGAGTTCTTTTGTGTATCTAAAGGCCAAACTCTGATTGGTAAAAAAAAATCCTGTCACAATATATTTACAAATAAAAACACTGCACGACCAAAAAAAACAAAGAATTAAAGGATATCAACAGATCTTGGGAAACATCTTGGGTGCTGTTCCTAGGTAGAATGCTAGCTAGGTGTTTTAGACATGATGTAGAAGTGGCAGAGGCCAAGATGGTAGTAGCGGCAGAAATCAGCTGGTTATTAGCTAGTAGTGGGATAAAAAATATTTTCAACTGTAAGAACGTATTACAGTTATTTTAATTCGACGTGTTTTATTTAGATGACACATTTGGATATGAGAAAAAATATCTAAATATCAATCAATAATAATTTGGCAGTATCACTAGCTCGCTGCCCCACTCGCTGGCTTAACGTTTTGTTTATTTTGAAATATTCACCGATGAATCTTCTGTGTTTAAGATGGTACAGTGAATATCACTGTTTGACTAATTACTGAAAATACCTCTATGTTATCCTTTGCCATAATGTGACTACTGTGCCCATCAGTTCCAGAGATAAATCATGTTTCCCTGGTTTGATTAGATCAGAGAGCAGGAACAGCAACGGTGTTGCAGTGTGGAAATGAACAACTGCGGGTAATGAAGAATCTGTCGTCAATGCTTGTTATCTTGGAAACTCCAGGCACAAATGTACAGCAATTGCCAGGAACATTTCCCATACAGATGATAGCTGAGACGTCAGTGATTTATGAATAAGTGCAACAGTGAACGCTGTCTCCATTTTTAACTCGATCACAAGACAAGAGCAGCAGCTTTCTCAGGGAATGACAGAAGCAAAGCATGAAGACAGAAAACATTTTGTGTATTTTGTTAGAATGAGACTTTTAAGGGCAAAAAACATAGCTGATACAAAGGATTGTTTTCACTATGGATTAATCTCATTTACAAAATGCTTTTCAATTTCCACTTTTTCTCAAATACTTTGTAAAGACCAACAGTCCAAAACACAAAACTCTCTATCTAATACCAGAAATGACAAAGAAAAGCACCATTTTCTACCATTTAAAAAGTTGTATCCACCAAATGTTTGACGTTTTTGCTTAAAAATGAAACTAAAATGAAATTAGTGTAATACCAACATAGCTTGCAAGAGTTCTTATCTTTAAGTACAGCTGATTGTTTAGGTTTTTGTATGGAAAAATACAAACCTTACACTGTTTAAGGTCTTCCATTGATGTACCACCTACTTTCACTTAAATGAAATGTTTATCTGCGAGCTATGGATAGAGTAAAATTGATCATTGATCAAAAGATGATATTTAAAGCTCCAAAAAATGCTATTTATCTTTCTGAAAAGTTGACACCTCAGGGAAATAAACATATATAAGCATTTGACATCAATGAGATCTTTGTAGAAAGACTAACAGTCTGACTTGCTGCTCTATAAGCGAGTCACATCAAACAAGCGGTCCAGCTCTTAGGTGGCCACTTTCCCTGTCTTTAAAGGCCTCTGACCGCCAGGGTGAGATCACCATCTATAATGGGGGGTGGTTGGAGCCGCTGGGTGTGATGGTTCCCCTCCACCTCCAACTTGAAGGCATTGGAACCTGGAGTAGACGTGCTTGATGCTGTGCAGGGCCTCGCACCAAGTCAGACCACACCTCAAACGGCTCCGGGTCACCGCACCAAAGCCTCAATTTAGTTCTGCGCCCAATACATCCGCCAAAAACCAAAAATGGCTAAGCTTGCTTCCTCCTAGAATGAAGACGTAAACGCCCTCCTTCGGTTCACCCCCTTCACACCCCTCACCGTCTTCAAGTGTGTGGGTGCCAGGCGTGAAACAACGGCAGGTTTCACAATTCATGAATGGGGCCATTAGTAAATTTCATTTGTTCAATTGGGTCACCCACCCACCGACCATCCTGCAGCCTGCACGCTAAACTTCCTGCTCCACAACATTAAAGCACATAACACTGCTCACTCAGTCCAGTGGCAGCAGAAATGCTGTGGCCATATTGCATCACTCCAGCGTCTCTCTGATGGTCTGGCTTCAACATGCTGTTCCAATAAGGCTAATCATTCAGAAAAGTGAAGTCAACCTTTTATGATTTTACGGCTTCCTTCTCTCTTTACAGTTTCTGGATGATTCCCAGAGCATTTATTCCATTCAGTTGCTGTAGGGGAAGGACTGGCCTGTTTTCACGCTAATGTTAAGTCATTGCCCTTGACTGGAGAATCTCATCAACACTTAATTCAGACGCAGCACCATCATCGCTTCAATTTCTGCAAAGCATCTTCACTTAGCTGGGCCAGTGAAGGTGTTCAATTTGCAACCTTGTCAACTTATGTTATCTTCATGAGTAGCTAATTAGCAACAGTAGAGTATGTTTTGAATTTCAATGTTTGTATCATATAGTTTTTATTAATATTGGTAATTAATACATCTGAAAAGTTGTTAGTTTGGTCCCTGCCAAGATATATGATCTTCCAGTATAGCATCCAATTGGCACCACTTTCTGTTACGAAGTTATGAAAAGACTGTGGTCCAGCTTTAATTAAGAAAAAGTCTGCAAAGAGTTTAAGCGTTTTGTAAGCACAAGAGTTAAAAATATGGCATTCACTAACACCATCCACGCAGCATCTGAGACCAAAACAAGTAGGTCACATTCTGGTACTCTACTGTCTATATTTTTGCCCTCTTCGCCTGTTTTCATAAACATATTCCAGCTTGCTGCTCGGTTTAATGATGAGAGAATTTGTTAAAGGGATGTCCAGCATTTTGGATTATGTTTCTAAGTGGATCTGAAACAAACTAATTTTATCATCAATTAGCCTGATGATCATTTTCACTATTAATAAATGAAATAAAAAAAATTCAATGTAACCAACAGCTAAAAACAACCCAAAAGAGTGTTAATTTGCTGTGACAAATGACAAAGAAAAGGAGCAAATCCTGACATTTTGGAAGTTGGAACCAACAATGTTTGTTATTTTTGCTTAAAACAAGATTGAGATGATTAATCAAGCATCAAAATGACTTCCAATTACTCTTATATGCTCAATTTCTGTTATTCTGCATTTCTTCAGTTGACCACTCAGTTGTTTGTTAATACACATGGCTAATATCAGCTGTATGTCCGTGAAGGTTCTCAGTCATCCAAGTCATCTTGATCTCGGAGTGTTTAGTAGGAAACAACTGGACTTCTTATCTTGTTTGAAGACGTTTCGCCTCTCATCCGAAAGGC
>KV751342.1:2790687-2810434 GCA_001698575.1 Mola mola
GTGCAAGTGCTTCAGCATCTTCAAGTGTCTGAGCAGATGGCTGTAAAATATCACAGCAGCATTGGAAAGGAAATCGTCAAGCCAACTAATGTAGCCAAACTCAAGAGTTTTAAACAATTTAGGAAAAACACTGTATTTCTCTCAGTAGATATGCTTTAATGATTGCCAAACAGACGATTAAGAAATATAAAGAAAACACAAAGAGATTATGAGCATTAAAGTGAAACAAAAAAGCTGTTAAAGCTGAACTGAAGGATGGTCAAACAGCACAGAGCTCCCCGCAGCGAAATACATGTGCAGACAAGGCTAATCCAGCCGTGCACTAAATTCAGCTGCCAGCCATCTAGATGGGACGTGACAATATAAAACAGAGGAGGACGTCAGGAGATTTCTCTGACAGGAAGTGAGCCTTGTGAATGATTTGGCCTCATAAATCATTTTTCGGTGGGTGGAAAGATGCAGAGAGCTTTCAAAAACCCGCTGTCTTTTTCAGACGCGACTGATGAGTCGATCCCTCAAAAGGCACTGCTGCTGCTGCTCGTGTGTGTGTGTGTGTGTGTGTGTGTGTGTGTGTGCGTGTGTGTTTGTGTGTGTAAGGAGCTCCCACGCTATAACACAAATCAAGATGTTATGGCAGGTCGCGATGACTAACGTGCTGTTGTTGTGTTTGAGGTTTTTGCTGTGGAGAAAATAGTTACAATCCTTCAGCATGGCCCAGAGGGAGCCGAGCTTGGGCCTGGTGAAGGCGGAGAGTCCCGAGTCAGGGAGACATGTTCATGGGAAAGATCAACTGGGGATTTGTCTCTACGGTGTACTTAAGTGTGTGTGTGTGAGTGCGTGTGAATCAGCCAGCTGAGTTTTTGTGCTGTGTCCACTGATTCAATTTGTTTTGGCATTCACATTCACCTAGAGTTTCTGTTTTCTGCCTCTGTAAAAATTTAAGAGTGAAGTATTTTTTTAGCCTATTATCAACATATTGGTGTTCCTCTGAAAAGCTAAAATGTAACCTCCACTTTCTGCTACTCAGTCCTGTGTGATAACGCTCAAAGGTGATCACCAAAGTGCACTTCTGTTTGCTCTGCCCACACTCAGACCTCTAACACTCACTCTAACTTGCTGTTTGAATCATTTTATCACATACTGCAGATAGTTTGTAAGGTGAACCCAGCAAACCCTTAACAAATGTTTAGACAATTCTCTTTTTCAGTATTTTATGCTCAAAAATGTTAATGACATCCAATATAAATATTTTCTGCATTCATGTCCTCCATTTCGTGTTCGCTCGTCTAGAAAAACTTATTTGACTCAGTCGCAGCTGCAGCTGCCAATGCTTACACACCTTTTACCCACAGCACCTTGCTGCTCCAATAAATAGACAGCCTGAAATTAGCGCGGTATGTTAGCGCCCTACAGAATAGTAGAATCTACAGGAAACAGACTTTTTAAAGATCACGAAATGAGGGGAGTAAAAGCCATTGTGAATAGTGGTCTTTTGGCTAAACTATGCTAACCATGCTAACCATGAGCAGCTTTGTGTATGTGCTTTAAAAAGAGTGTGTTTTTATCACGTGGGACCTAAGCAGAAAATATATTTATACAGTGATACTTTTATCCGTAGCCCAGATTTGGACGAATGTGTATGGATTTTCCTGCCAGTCATGTAGGGGAGACACAGTTGCATGTTTTCCAAACCTTTCTGAACAATCTGATAGGAATCAATTAAAGCTGTGGGGAGTTAACAAACCTACAGTCATGTTTTTGGACCCCTTGCATGGTATTTAAGCTGATGTAGTAACATGTAGCTACTCCAGATCATAAGTGTACGGTGTGTTGGTGCGGGCGTGAGCTGTGACCGATGGACGTCCTGTCTCGCCTGCTGGAGGCCTGCCGGAGGTGGGCTTGATCCAACGGCGCCAGAGGAGTTGAGGAGTAAAGAAAGCAGTCAGGATGGATGGAGGGAGGAGACGTCAAGCTCCTGTCAGCGTGATGGAGGTCCCGTTGAGACGGGGGGTGAGCTCGCCGGACCACCAGCCACAGCTGCTTCCAACTAACTGCAGCGTTCACACTCGAGTCCAGCTCCATTCACCGAACGCTATTCAGGCAGAGAGGGGGAAACGTTCACTGTTCACATCAGACCACAGAGCTTTGGTTCATGCTCCTCTTCCAGTTTTCTTTTTCCTCCTTTATTCTTTTGCTTCTTGCCCTCGTTATACTTATCTCTCTTCTTTTCCTTCATTTCTTCTATACTTGCATCCTTTTCCATATTTCTTCCGTCACCTTCCCACCTTCTTTCCAATGTCATCCCTTTTTTTCTTTCCCTCTTTCCGGCCTGTCTCCCTTCCATCTCTTTCTTCTTTTCTCACCCCTTTGTCCTGCTTTATTCCTCCTAATGTCTACTTTCTTTTCATACATTCCATATTTAGCCTTTCCTTTCATTTTCAGGCTCTGCACATTTGTAGCTCATTCTTCCATTGTTTTGATGAACACTTTAAGGCTTTCTGCTGTCCCCTGTGTTTTGAGACGTCCTCAGAAATAAAAACTATAAAAGCAGACACAGGAAGGAAAAAAAAAAAAGAGAGAGAGATGAGTCGACATCTACAGCAGATGAGTCATTCCCTCCTGTATTCCAGCGATGATGGAGCACCCATTAACCTGCGACACACGGCCGCCTCCAAACACAAATAATCAGCTCTGATGTGCCATCGCATCCTCCCACCACAATAATTGTAGAAAATTGTTGGACTTAATCCGGGCCAATTCACTCCATTACTTAACTCGTATACCTCTGGCACTGGTAATGTAGACAAGGTTTGGAACCTCAGCTCTGCTGAACGAATAGATTATGAGAGCAGATAGTTTGTGACGTTACACGTTGTATATACAGGCGCTGTGTGTAGACACTCTGGCTGTAGAGGTGTAAAGTGCCCTAATTAAGTATATTATTCTGGTGTGTTTAAAGCTGTTTGAGCTGCCAAGATCTGATGAACTGGATCTGCAGAGCACAGAGAGCAAAGTGAGAGACAGGCTGCTGAACATATTGGAGCATTTATAGTCCGACTCTTCCCTTAGTCGGTAGAGATCATTGACTGTATATAAAGATGGATGACATGAGAGCTCCCCAAACATCTGGCTCAGGCCCTGGTGGCGGGCTGCACAATAGGTGATAAAACCTTCCCCCTCCTTTTTAGCAGCCAAAAACTCCAAAGTCCAAAGTTTCCGTCATTTTAGGAAGTTCTTACCACATTGATGATGCCTCAATCTCAAAAAGTTAGGATAAATTAAGATTTTTCATCAATTATTTAAGAAAGTGGAACATGTAATAATTGTAGACATAAACTAAAGTAAAACTAAAAATTTTAAAGCAGCACTGTTTTAAATGTACTCCAACAAGCGTGTGAAGTTGTTAGTCAATACGTAGTTCATGGGAGAGAATATTATGCGTGTTGAATGTGGGTTAGCCCAACACTAAGTCTGGTCTGGTCTCAGTAATGAAGACTTAGCATACATTTCATCATAGTTTGTAATATTATAACTATATTACATCTAATTTTAGCTTGTGAACGTCTAATCGTAGCCATGGAAAAACAAACATTTGTAATCACAGTTTTCGTTAATGAAACTATAGAGACTAACACAGAGAGTTAAAACTGATTGAAGACTGGACTCTTTAGGACACAACTGTAACTGCTGGATGCATTGCTAATGTCTTACTTAACAGTTACAACAACTTTTAATGGATACGCTGCTTGAAAATTCTATCCAACTGTGGAACTCTGCTGCCCTCTAATGGCTAAATATCCATGAATGTAGCTTTAAGTAAAGTTTTATTGTAGGCTATTACTATTTTACTTGCATATTTCTAGTATTTGATAGTCTCTACTTTTCCTCAATCACTTTATTGAATCCATAATACTTTGTACTTACTGCATTTTTCTTTTCTTTTTTTAGCTGTAATCATTTACAGCACAAGACAAAGTATTTCTGCATTTCATCCTTTGTCACCTTATGAATTGAATTATAGTTCTGCAAAGTGGACAGAAGGCCAACAAGATGAAAATCATTTTTTTCTTAATTTTACTTAAACATTGAATGAAACACTTTTACATGGTGTATTTCTTCAATTGTGTCATTCCGTCATTCACTAAAGGGCTCTAAAAGGTTTGGGTAGTATGTTTGTCCTTTTCTGTCTTCACCGTAGTGGATACGAGTCGTGAGCTGCTCTTCATTACCTCTGTGGTAAAGAGGAAAAAAAGCTGTTTTAAACTTCAGATTGAATCCCTGCCTTCATCTGCACTCAGCTGCAGCAGATCCTCACAACATCGCCACTCATCACCAGGATGCTTGCCACACAGTTGTGGTTGACCGCTGCACCGCCGTGGGGCCCTGGGGGGGGCTGCAGCGGGCAGATGACGGCCCATCTCCCACTGAATCTTGGTTTCCAACACATTGTTTCAGACAAAGCTGTCAGCGCAAGAGCCCATATCCTGCTGAGTCTCATTAATAAGGCAAGCCTCTGCCGTGTGTGGACCACTGACAGCTCAGGAGGGGAGAAATGTGGAATTCATTTGGCCCTCAGGAGCAGTCAGCTCATGGGGGCAGAGGAAATATGTGGGAGGGCACAGGGGACGGAGAGCAGAGAGGACGGAACAATAAAACAATATTTGAACACAAAAGACTGAATCCAAGCTATTTCCCCACTGTGCTGATCCCTGTTCTCCTCTCCCCTTTAACTTCTCCCCTTAAACTCCAGTATTTGCTTTCCACTCACATATTTTTCTGCTGCCTTCCAGTTTTGTGGGAAATAATAACAAATGTTCATTACAGAGCTTGCAGTCAAACGTGTCGTCTTATCCATCACATTTCGCTTCAGCTGTCGCTTTGATGAAGGTCAACTAACCATGTAAGCCACATCAACAATAAACAAATAATGAATAAGAGTAAATGACTATTCAAACCTTGGTGTATATTATATACTGTGTATACTTTTTAATGTTTGTTTGCTGTCATAGCTGTTTCATATTTTTTAAAGAATAATCAACAACAGCTTGTTCCTGATCGAGTTTTTTTTAGCAACTCGGTGACTTTATTTTAGTCAATTACTCATATTTTCTGTGTAATGCTAAATTTCATAATTGTTAACCAAACAACTACTTGTATCTTTAATAGCCTGTAAATGCAAACACTTAAAGTGCAGCAAAAACAGAAAACACAATGAATTAAGTTTAAAATGTGAACTAAATGTGCTCCTCTGGACTGGACACAGGTAATCAACTTCCAGGTTAAACAATTTTGAAGGCTAAATGGCTGATACCTCAATATTGTTTTTGATTAGATACCAAGTAGTGACAAGATCAAATCAACTGCCTTACTAAAACAGTACCAGGAAACTAAATATTATACTAATACATATAATGTTATGTCTTCACAACATTACGTAAAATAAAGGTTTAAGGGGTTTTTGCACTACTAAGATAGGCCCGCGTGCATGAGAGTTACTATTTAGAGCTCACGTTTATACTCAGTTACACACATACACAGACGCACCACACTCACTGCTAGAAACAGTCTATCTACCATCTATTTGCTAACATGACTTAATTTGTCAAGTGGCTATCCACCAGCAAACATTACTGTATAGTTTCTGTAGAATAAGCATAGAAATCTATTATGGATTTCTGCTGTCTAGTGCAGCAGCCCTGCCTGTGCTACCTTCAATGACACCCCCGCATGGCATATTTTGTACTGATTCCTTTTACACTACTTCTGGATAAAGTGAAGCCATCATTTGACTGATATTTACACCATAGGACACAGCGATCCAGATCTCTTTTGTTTTTCTTACATAATGGTGAAATATTTTGGACCTGTTGATATTTTTCTGGTTTGCTTATCAAACGTGGGCATTCGTTTCAATTCGTTTGCGTTATTAAACTACTTAAATGCTCATCTGTAGTATCACAAAATGTATTTAATGTACAGTATTAAAAATAAAGTAGGCCTAATATGGTAAATTGTCTGTCAGTGTTAATTTGCATGTTATAAGTATTCATTTCATTGCTGTACATGTTTATGTTTGAGCTCATTTTAACTAGTTTAATGCATCATATTCTCTAGTCTAAGATCATCATTGTTTGTAGCGTGGTTGTCCCTGTGAGAACCAAAATAAAAGAGCTGTAATCTGCACAGTAAGGAGTGACTTAAGCTGTCAGATGTAGCTGAGCTGACAGTAACTGTTCTGAGATGATACCGTGAAGAAGTATTAGCTGCAAAAAAAAAAAAAAAAAAAAAAAAAAAAAAAGGAAACGGACATAAAGTGCTTTTGATAAATTTGGTTATTAGTTATTTATTTTCATTATCTGATTTCATTAACAGTCAGTTCTAAAACACCTTTTCCAATTATCAGAAGGATTTTGAATGTGACAGAATAATATTTAACACTATATCTACTTTTACTGTAGTAGCGATTTTAGGTCATTTTCAGACATCGGTTTTGGAGATTTTAGGGAACGGTAGGTGTATGTAGGTGCTGTTCTCACAGCTCTTTACTAAAAAGGGATACGATCAACATCAAATTTTTACAGCTGATGTTGAACAGATCCTAATAATAAGTCCATATGACAATTCATATTTGTCACAACAGGATGTGAGCAAGTAAAGAGGCATCAAAGCTTAGTTTCCCAACTGTCCAGAAATGTATGTGCTTTTCTGAATGCCATCACAGAATTGCATGCTTCACAAGAAGCAAATGTGTCATTAAATTTCCCCTCTTGGATTTTCCCACACTTGAATTGGTCTCTCAACCTCTGCCAGACTCCAGACATGTTTACTCTCCAGATTCTACGTGCACTTATCTCACAGCTATTCCAACGTCAAACGTCTGCT
Source organism: Mola mola (assembly GCA_001698575.1). Taxonomy (NCBI): domain Eukaryota; kingdom Metazoa; phylum Chordata; class Actinopteri; order Tetraodontiformes; family Molidae; genus Mola; species Mola mola. Next base: position 2,797,570 of record KV751342.1, read on the forward strand.
GTAGTCCCATTAATCTTAATGGTAAAATAATCTGAATTTTACAGCATGCAGGTGAGGCAGCAAACGCAAATACTTTCATTTATATCCAATGTGATGTTCAACAGTTTAAAAGTCTCCACCAGATAACGCTGTTGTCCTGCACTTGTTGGGCACTTTAATCTGAAGTGACAACATTTACAGTATATTACATTTATATTTATAATGTTGGCACTGGTGGAGTGGAAACTCAGTCCTGGCAGAATCTAACCTACAGCAACACAAACAGCTGCTGAGCCCCACTGGCGTCGAACAAATTTAGTGCCAGTTTTGAACTCCAGGAACCAGATATGGGTTGGCCCTCATGGGGTCAGATTCCTGAACACCTTCCCTCCTGTGGTCACAGCTGCGTTATTGTACCTCTCCGAGCTTCCTGACCTATCGACAGCCCTCATATTCTTCGTCTGCTCTTTTGACCCCTATGCCGTGTTTGTTTTGTAGTATCCAGGAAGACATGCTTTCTCGTTCACTTTGTGCTCCCGTGTGTTCGGCCACGCCAGTGACACGTTTTTATTGTGATCCAGATTTTGGATCAGCCAGGGTGAACTTGGATTCTTAATTTAGGATTTCAGGTGCCAACACTTACGGACACAAACAGAATACCTGTAGTGTGGAAATGCACACTATATATCATTTTATACTCCGCTACATTTATGTGACAGCTTTGGATAATGGCATTGATGCAATGTAATAAGGTACATTTACACAAGTACTGTACAAAAATTGAATTACTCATTGCTTATTATAATTACTGATCTATTCATGTGTTGATCACTGTACTTAAGTTAATTTATTTTGATTTGTACTGTGTTTAATAAACAGTTTTGAGGTAGGTGTACTTAAGTATTTCCATATCCTGCTACTTCATATTGTCAGTTCACACTGTGAAAGAAAACACGAACCCTAACACCTATTTTTTACTACACAATGTGTTTTACACAACAGTTTTTTGTTTTAGTAGAAAATCAGATGAAAATAACTTTTTTTAATCTTTTTCACAATTTGTTCCACCAGAGTTCTAATTTCTGCTGCAATACCATGAAGAAACTTAACTATTCCCAAAAATATGTCAAGGTACAGTAGCAGGCACAGTATAAAGTCCTTGTATAGTCAAGCACAACATGTCTTTCTAGTGGAAAAACCACCTCATGCCGGACTCATTAGGCATACTGTCCACCAGGTGTCACTATATTCAAAAGAATTCATGACTTAAGTCAAGGCTTCACTCTCACAGCGGGTATTTAACCTCCAGCAGGGTCTGTGCTGCTGCTGATGTCCCTCCAGCCCTCTACTTACACTGCAATTGTCCTGTGTGTACAGTGTGTTTGTCCTGCTTGTGCATGACTGTATGTCTATGTATCTGTATCAAAGTGAAAAATAGACTTTCCTTCAAAAGGGACTTAAAAGGTGTGTCTTCTTATTTTAGCGGAAATGAGCTTCTTTGACTACATTTTCAATGTTTGCTGCACTCTGTTAGGATCTAAATGTACACCGTATACAAATTTACACACCTGTAACATCATAGCAGATATTATTATGTATTTCACGATCACTAACTCTGTCAGCCGTTGCCACTTAAAAACTAACAAATATAAACAAACGATGCTGAAATCTTGTATCCTTCATTATTTAATTTCTGTTATTCACTTGTACATTAAAACAATAAATTTTATCTCATTTTTTTATGTGCATAATTTGGACACTGCTCTTCTCTCCCTTCATAGTGACAAAGTAGAGAACATTAGCTGTTAAATGCTCACCGTTGAAATATCTATGAAACTAACATGCAGTTTCACAAGCTCTCCTGGCTTTTTGTCCAAAAAGTAAGCAGAAACTCAAAATGCCATTCATTAAGGCAATATTCTTTCACCGTTTTTCTTATTGGCTAAATATAAAAATACAACCACACACCTTCTGTATTCAAGATTCTCTCTTGTAAGTCACCAAAGCAGGACGAGTTCAATCTAAAATGTCTACTTAACTAATTGTAAAATACACTTTATTGACAATAAACATAAAAACAAAGTAAAATTCACCCAAACCATCGGGGTTTGTCTTTTCACAGTCACCTCTGGTTTGGTCAAAGTAAATCCTCAATTCACCAAAGGAAGTCCTGTCATCAAACTGGCCTTGTCTGGTCTAGAAGGCAGTATCCCAGGGGTGGTCAGCCATGTTGCCACGACTCACGCTCTGACATTGCTATCTTGGCTGATTCAGCCAGCTGTGGTAAAAACTTAACTCTTCAATATTCTTCAATTAAAAACATTTCAGTTGGGCTAAACATTGAACCTGTTTTACATCTTTGTAGATCTTAACAGGTCACGGCCAGGTGTTTTTCTTACACTTCCACAGAAATCAAAAAGGAGCCCTAATAAGACGATCAGACATTAAACCAGATGTGGACATCCGTTAAAGGTCCTTAGCAAAATGTTCCAAAATGTAACCTATGTTACACGGGCACAGATGTCCATATGAGGTCGCGGTTGGACCTCCCTCCAATAGCACCATCGAAGAAAGAAGGGGGGGTTTCCGCACTGAGTAAGGATCCAAGCTTCACCATCCTTCCAGCTGACAAAGGGAGATGTATCGTAATCCTCAACACATCAGATTACCACACCAAGATAACCTCACTGCACAGCGACCGTGAGACTTATGAAGTCTTAGAAAGGGACCCCACCAGCAGCTACAAGAAGAAAGTGATAGACTACCTACAGAAACTAGAAAAAGACCACACCATTGACCGCCTTACCTATTACCGTCTGTAGCCTGGAGAGGCAATTCCATGCATCTATGGTCTCCCCACGATCCACAAGGAAGGAACGCCACTCAGACCCATCGTCAGCAGCATCAATTCAGTGACCTACAACATCGCCAAACACCTCTCCGGTATCCTGTCCCCTCTGGTGGGGAACACACCACACCACATCCAAAACTCCATAGATTTCACAAAGAAGGTACAGATCCTCACTCTGCCACCAGATGAAACCATGGTCTCCTTTGATGTCACTTCTCTTTTCACACCAGTGAGGCAGTAGAGGCTGTTAGAAAACGTCTACAACAAGACAGCTCTCTACATACCAGAACTAACTTCATCAGTGACCAAATTTCTGCACCTTTGACTTTCTACAACGTACTTCAAATACGATGAAGTTTTTTACAGACAGAAACACGGCTGTGCCATGGGTTCTCCAGTGTCCCCCATCGTGGCCAACCTCTACATGGAGGAGGGGGAGGAGAGGGCTCTGAACTCCTTCACAGGAACAACGACACATGGGTCAAAATCAAAACCCAAGAATTGGAGGCTTTCACGCGACACATAAATGCGGTGGACAAGAACATCAAGTTCACCAGGGAGGATACGAGGGATAACAGTTTGCCCTTCCTGGATTGTGCGGTGTCTCTTGGTAAAAATGGTAACCTCAGCATCGAGGTCTACAGGAAGCCCACACACACAAGACCAGTACCTCTTGTTTGACTCCCACCACCAAATCTGGACACTACAAGACCGGGCCCAGAAAGTTCCCTCAAGCACATCCCTCCAGCACAGAGGGAAAACAAAAGGAATTGACACACATCAAGACAGCGCTCCAGACATGCGGCTACCCTAAGTGGACCTTTGTCAAATCGTCCAAAAGGCGTCACAAAGAACCACCCGAGGCAGAAAGTGAAAAACGGAAGAACGTGGTCATCCCATATGTGGCAGGTCTATCGGAAAAATTCAGACGAATCTTCCAAAAACACAAAATTCGAGTTAACTTCAAAACCGTGCCAGAACTTAAGACAGAGACTGGACCACCTCAAGGACAAAACACCCAGGCATAAGCTCAGTAATGTTGTGTATGCCATTCAATGCACAGAGGAGTGCTCTGTGCATTGACCTTTATATAGGGGAAACCAAACAGCCCCTCCACAGACGCATGGCACAACACAGGAGAGCCACCTCATCGGGACAGGACTCAGCTGTACATCTGCATCTTAAGGAGAAAGGTCACTCCTTTGAGGGCTCCAATGTCCACGTTCTGGACAGAGAGGACAGATGGTTTGAAAGAGGAGTAAAAGAGGCCATCTATGTCCACTTGGAGAATCCTTCACTAAACAGAGGTGGTGGACTAAGACACCACTTGTCTCCCCCAGTCCTCCCCAGGAGGTTTAACCCTCATACACACCTGGGGCCATGTGATCCCAAGGTGTCACATGAAACCAGGGGTGAGTGGCAAACTCACACCTGGGCTCATGTGACCTTAACGACTCACATGATGCCTAGCCAGAGGATCACCCCCCAGGCTGGGTGCTGCTTTGTACCGTTTTCATTATAATATACTTATAATCTAATTTTTAAGATTTGCTTATCTGTATAACAAACATTTTGCTGGTTCTGAAGAAGAAAAAAATTAAATAACCTCAATAATGACATACCCAGGGAACCTCCTGAATTAAAAAATAAAAACACAACAAATACACTTTCAGCTGCTCGCAGCACGGTGGGTTACAGTCTCCAGAGAGACCCCTGAAATACAAGTTTGAGGAGTTCATTCCCAGAATCTGGAGACTTCTCATGCCTGAGGCAGCTCCCAGTCACCAACTGGAATTCCACAGGGCTGCAGAGGACGAGATGCAGGAAACTGGAGATGGCCTGGAAGTGTAAGAGGCTGCATTCAAAGCAACGGGGCCTTTGTAGCCATCTCAGGAATGTTCCGGCATCAACAGTTTTAAAGAGTCTTTGATGTGCAACACCGGTTTCCCTCCTTCCTGTAACAAATACATAAAGGACGGCTGCAGGCACCTGTGTGAACACGCTCATACACAGGGTTCCAAAATATTCCCACACATGTTCATGTGTCATTGACTTTGTGCTTATTCATTTCATGATTTAAATTGGATTTCAACAGGAAAAGAAACCCAAATGCAAGAAGGCTCACTTGACAACAAAAGACATGTGTATAGTCTGGGTGTGTTGCAGGTCATGTAACATGACTGTCTGGAGCACTATGACAGCCTGGTAACATAAACAAGGGGTGTGACTGAAGGCTGCTTTCCGTACATATGATGTGACTGGTTGTAACAAATGAGCCGTTCAGACAGACAGACGGACAGGTGATGTCATCACAGAGCAGGGGCATGAAGTCCAGGGCTTTGGTTTTCAAAACCATCATAATGAGAATCCCTGTATTTTTCAACCTCAGCTCTATTTCCCTGTCTTTTAGGCTGTAAAATTTCACAAAATACACATTAATTACACATTACTTTTGGAAAACTTTTGAAAATGGTGCTCCATTGGCAATTGACTGGTCATTTCTGCAGAGCCCCATCAGTGACAGGAAGTAGAGAAATGCAGGAAAAACACAATGTGTACCGTTTTATATAGTATCTTTAATGTTGCTAAGTAAAAATCACAGGGGTGTTTCACTATACGTATTTTCGCCATGTCACCAGACACTTGCAACGGCATTTGGGGCATAATTAGTAATAAAAAAGTGATTTATTTTCAATGTTTCGACTTGCCCCGTGCTGTTGCAATGATTTGCCTTGTTGACCTAAACTTTCCTATTGACCGAATTCTGGAATAATTTTCAAAAAAGATGTATTCCGTGAAACTTTAGAGCCTAAAAGACCAGGGAATAGGGCTTAGTAGGAAAAATACCAAAGTTCTCCTTTAAGGCAAACGTGATCATAAAAGGTTCCTAAGGTAGACAAAGGTGTGAAGCCCAGAGTGAAAAGAGGGTAAGTTTAGATGATGACAAAAGCTGTAACAATGCTTTTTGAAAAGTTTTTTATTTTATTTGATACATATCTTAGACAGGATAAGTTAAAACATTCTAAAATAATAGACTGTAAGGTTTATCTTCAATATTTATTTTGTTGAAAAAAAAACGAGTAATTCCTGAGTTTAAGGAAGGGTTCACACCTTTAGTTCCTCTATGCTTGGGGAAATTTATGTCAATTCTTTTCTTTTTTTTCTTTTAATTGAACACCAGCGAAGTGCCGACTTGTTTCCTTATATTTAACAGAATCTTTACAGCCTACATGTCTGAAAACTCTGCCATGCCAAGATAATCTGGATGGAGATAGACCCACAGGTAAGAGGACAATTGTGTATGGTTTTTTGGTGAACTGGCCCTTAAAAGACATCATGGCATTGGATGTTAAAAAAAAAAGTCTCAGAGTCAAGGTCCGTACACTGACATTTTGAAGTTTGACTTGTGAGACAAAATTAAGTCAAAAATTCATAGAACCTCATAGAACAGTTTTAAGTTATATAAAATACACTTTAGACCACTGCCTTGTGGTAGCAACAGAAGTCAGCTTGTAGGCTAGATTTGGATTGGGAGAGTGAATAACAGTGGTAACAACCCCCTCATTACCGCCGCTGATTTGCCCTTGAACCCAGCAGATCAGACTGCGATGGTAGAGAGAAAGAAGGCAGGCTTCCTCTGAGAGAACCTGAATATAAAAGTGAATAAAATGGTGATTTTGTCCCATGTTTTTCACTGAAGGCATATGAATAGCTGTAAATCACTGACTCTTTTAAAAACATTTTAATGGCAACTTGTCCCAACATGATATATAAATAGATGTACTTTATTACATTGGTCACTCTAAATTGCCCGTAGGTGTGAATGTGATAAACTGGCAACTTGTCTAGGGTGTCCCCCGCCTTTGCCCAAAGATGCTGAGATAGGCTCCAGCCCCCCCCCCCTTAAGACACTGCACCAACATCTGTTGTTGACTGTAGCGTCAATGGCAAAATATTAATATTTTGTGTTTATGACTTCAGAATAAAACACAAAAGAACATGAAAAAAAAATATTATGCAAAATATCTTGTTTTAAATAAGCAACATCGGTCGAGTGCAAAAATATAAGCACCCTCTTATTCCCCATCAGTGTTTCAGTCACTCTAACATTTTGGTAGAAGGAGTGGTTTTGACATGTGTCAGTGGTTTAGATCATAAACATACCAAGAAATATACAGTATAGTGGGTTGTCTTTTAATCCAGTTCATATTCACTTTGATTTATTACAAACAAGTCAATTAAACCTGCAGAGTGGAACATCTGTCTCCCCCCTCTGGCAGTGGGACAAATTACACAAACACGATCAACATTTCTGAAGCTATAGCCTCCAACATATTTTTACTTGCTCATAATGAAGCCTGGTCCATTGCCATGGTAACTTAACCATTCTGCTTGAGAAAACCAGTATTTGCAAATAAAACAACACATCAGGAAAGTTTCCACTGCCTGTGATTTAAAAACTGTGAAAAACATTGAGATTTATCTGGTGGTGATCAGGTTAATCATCACTGGGTGAAATTTGTTCTGTTTGTTCTGATCTCTGCCCAGTCTGCAAAGCATAAAGTTGTAATTTTATGTTTTTTGTTTTTTTACGTATTTATCGACATTTCTACAAAACGTGTTGCATTTCCTTCAAATAGGAGGAGGTGGAGGAAATGGTAGTGGCTTATTTTAGTCAGCTTCTAAGTGAGAAACCAACAAAATTCTTCAGTCTTTGCAGCACCAAAGTGAGCAGCTTGTAACTGGGGACACACTAAATACAACATTTTTCAGGCACAGTTTCAGCTAACTGTTATTTGAAGCCCAAAAATGATTTTTCTTAAGCCATAACCAAGCTTGCCAGAGTTCCAAGTTTCAACATATCCATGATTTGCAGAAAATATTCAGCACCAACATTGATTGTAGTGTTTGGGTTTAGCAGGCTTTATTAGAGGAGGTCTCTTTAGATTGAACCATCCCACCCTCTCAGGTGGTTTCAGCCTGGCTGTTTGACCCAGACAGTTTAAACCAACTGAAACTACAGGGAGAGATGCTGCAGGCCTTCGTTAAAAATGGATTTGGTGTGACAAATATATTGGTTTTCAAAAGTGCAATTTTTGATGACACACAGATGTTTAACTTTTCTGTAAATGATGAAATGTATTTACATCAGGACAAGCACAATCATCAGGTTGTTGCCGCTTTCCCTCATGCCTGAAGAAGCTGTCCCACCAGGGCAGGGCTCCTCTCTCGGATCAGGGCTGATGTGATTTCTGCGACCTTCACTGCTGACCTCTCGCAACGCTCGGTGTCCTGCAGGAGGGAGGAAGTGGACATACAAGGAGGTCATCTGTTAGAGAACATTGAATTACAGACCGACAGGCTAACAACACGCCACATCGCTCATTTAGTGCAATCAGGAGATTGTGCAGTAACAATGTAAGACTTCCCCACGAACATTCACATTTGTTCATGTTTAACAATCACAACTGCATTTGAAGTCATCCAAATGTTTGCACACCAGTGTTTCTGTATGTGACTGCCAACAGCTTCCAGATAGCGTTATCAACAGGCTCAGATGAGCAGGAGGCAAAGTTAAAAATGCACATGTTCCATGTGTAATCCCTAAAGGAACTGACCTGTGAGAAAGGAGGTACAACATCGATATCTGAGATAAGAAAGTCAGTTCTGAATTTAACATTAGCTGGCATATTTTCTCTCAACTTCCAAAAATGGTAAGAGATTCTGTGCTGTTTTCCTGTTCAAGGCAGCATACAGTAGAGTACACTGCATGGTGCTCTGGATTAGCATGATTAATTCCAGTGTAAGAATCACGAAAACTTGTACAGGATTTTCATGACTCCTTAGTTGTTTTGTGGCTTGTTCAATCAACAGACGGAAGAAATTTTCTAAAGTAGAGGGAAGAAGAAAAATGCCACACAATTAAGACACTTTTTTTCAGAAATTTGTGTTAATGCAAGCCTGTTATCTAATAGGAGCCACTTTGTAATCTATGCTGCATGATAATGGACGGATCTACACTTAACCACACGTTAGACAAAAGGAAACCATACATTCTCTTATTTGAACTTGACTGTTGTGGTTGTTTTGTTTTCATGATTCTTCTCTCTGGTATCTCTTTTCTCTTTTTTTCCCCTCTAAAGACTGCCGACACAATGCACTTTTAATGATTTTCACTCCCTTGACTACATTGCTTGGGCTACAGTGACTCCCTTCTTTGATTTAGTTTCTTGATGAGGCCGAACAATGACTAGTTTTCCATCTTTCAAAGGGCCTCAGGTCAAGGAGCTCTACTTTGTAGTAACCACAGGCTTGTTTTTGTCACAGATTTATGTTTCATGCTCTACCTGGACTTTTTCATAATTACACATTTTGATGCAGCAGCATGCATGAGGTAGAAAATAAAAATGAAACAGAAAATGAAACCAGGAGATACACTATGTACCAGTGAGAATACAGAATTGGGATTATAATAGATTTTAGTTTCTAGATTAAATTTCACATAGTGTTAAAAGAAAAACTAAATTGTTATACAAATTGGACACAAATTATCAACCAATTTGGAGGCAAGTTCAGTTGTCAGAGTCATTAAAGAAAGTTGGCCAGTGAATTTTGATGGATTCTTTGAAAGGACATTTTAGATAAAAAAAAAAAAAAGTTATCCTTCAGCTTTTTATGTCTTTGTTTAAAAGCCAGTTCCCTGTCTGACTTCTGAGTGACAATCTTAGACGCTAGCAGCAGTAATTCTTCGTAGTAGTCACTGTGTCATGTCAAAGCACTTATAATTAATGATATTAACAGTTCCTCTGTTCCCTTTGGATGTTCCAGTAAGCTGTGAGAGTGAGTCAGGATGAACACCGACAGAGGCCAAGAACTACACCACATAACCTGTTATTAGTTCTCCTGCTTTTTTTCCTGTTATGGGACGTCAAAACGTCTGCTATGAAAAAGGCTCTGTGCACTTTAGCCAGTAAAATGCTATCAGAGCAGACAGAAAAATGGTTTGCCCTATGAACACTTTATTCTACTTATAATACTTAAATCAGACGGATCTTTTTCTGGGACTCTAAACAATTTCAACAGCCAGCTTTCGTAATGTAGAATTCTTTAGAGTCATTACAAAATAATTAAGGAAGGCTTGGGAGGCTTTTAATATCCTAACATCCACAGAGAGGAACTCAAAAATATATCAATAATACATACCACAAAATGACAAAATTATGATGATGTGTGATTTGGAACATTGTGTTTAACATATCTTCAGCTCTGGCTCTGAAATGCATTTTGCACTACAACTATGTGTCAGCAGTTCAGCACATTTGGAGCTGAGTGTATGATCATCAAAAGAAAAACAAGCTTTCTTGGCGCTCTGTGCTTTCTCAGATTTCTACATCCTAACATCACTGGTCAGCTCCCAAGAACTGAGTTTGTGTGTCCACTGGACAGGAATGTGACGAGTTGGCAGAGCTATGACCAAGGAATCGGGCCTCACCGTAGTTACAAGCAGCAAGAGACCCCAGGTTTCATAACTCCCGGAGCACTCCTCCTTAATCAGAAACAGTGGAGGGGGAGTCAAATGACATGGATTTTCCATACCACTCAAATGAACTGAGCACTGGTGAGCAGATCACTGACTTCAGCCTTTCATTGATTAAAGCAACACATGGCAATGAAATAAAACAACAGAATCAAAATATGATAGCGTTATTTTCTTAACATGTATTTAATTTTACTATTCGCTAGCTATTGAAAACTCAAAGGAAATTATGTGAAGACAAAACAATCTTTCGTAATGATGTACACAACTCAGTGCTTTGTAGCTTAATTAAGCAAAATCGAGTGTGCTTTTATACAACAGTTACAAAAACACCATTTATCAATTAACAGTACTTATTTAATCTTTTATTTAGTGGAGACAAATAGTCCTGCTACTGGATCTGGACTGGAATGTTGCTCCGCTGCACAAATAATAAACCTATTCTGGCACAATAGCCCACTTTACATGTTGAAGCAGAGGGTTAATGTAGGTTTTTAGACCAAGCCATATCAGAAATTACAAAATCAATTCCAGAAAAGTTGGGATGTTGTGTAAAATATGAATAAAAACAAGTAATATGCAAATTATTTTCAACCTATATTCAATTGAAAAAAGCATTTAAGCAATTTGCAGCAATTTGATTCCAGCAACAAGTTCCAAAAATGTTGAGACGGGAGTATATTTATTTGTGTTACATCACTTTTTCTCCTCACAACACTCAGTAAGCTTCAACAAACTGAAGACACTAGTTGTTGGAGTATTGTAAGTGAAATTCTTTCCCATTCTCACTTGTAGTACATCTTAAGTTGCTCTATAGATTTGCTTAACAGCATAGGGTTTCCGTTGTCATATTTTGTGCTTTATAATGCACCATATATTTCAGTGGGATATGTGCCTGGTGTGCACGCCAGCCATTCTAGTATCTGTACTATTTTATTACAAAGCCATGCTGTTTTAATTCTGCAGAATGTATTTTTATATTGTCTTTCTGAAATAAGCAGGGACATGCCTGAAAAATGATGTCAGTTTTTAATGCAGTACTGTCTGCAAATTCCTTGTATGTTGCAAGAAGTCCATAAACTGTTGGACTATTTGCCCATGCAGTCTTTCACAAAGTGGAGAACTTCGCACCATGGTTGCTTGTGAACGACATAGTGCTCCTTTTACACCCAGTCATGTAACTATCACGGATTAACCTACTTACATGTGGAATGTTGGAGCTTCGCTTTCGTTTCGTTTTCTGCCGCTTATCCGGGTCCGGGTCGTGGGGGCAACAGCCTGAGCAGGGAGATCCAGACACTCCTCTACTCGACCACTTCCACTAACTCCTCCGGGGGGACACCAAGATGTTCCCAAGCCAGCCGAGAGATATAATCTCTCCAGCGTGTCCTTCGTCTGCCCCGGGGTCTCCTCCCAGATGGGCATGCCCGAAACACCTCCCCAGGGAGACATCCAGGAGGCATCCTGACCAGATGCCTGAACCACCTCAACTGGCTCCTCTCAACGCGGAGGAGCAGTGGCTCTACTCTGAGCCTCTCCCGGATGTCCAAGCTCCTCACCCTATCTCTAAGGCTGAGCCAAGCCTCCCTGCGAAGGAAGTTCATTTCGGCCGCTTGTATTCGCGATCTCATTCTTTTGGTCACTACCCAGAGCTCATGACCATAGGTGAGAGTTGGGACGTAGATTGACCTGTAAATTGAAAGTTTTGCCTTCTGGCTCAGCTCTTGTTTCACCACAACAGAATGCTTCAGCGTCCGCATCACTGCCGACACTGCCCCAATCCGTCTGTCAATCTCCTGCTCCATTTTTCCCTCACTCGTGAACAAGACCCTGAGATACTTGAACTGCTCCACTTGGGGAAGCGACTCTCCCCCGACCCGGAGTGGGCAATCCTCCCCCTTTCCGGCTGAGAACCATGGCCTCAGATTTAGAGGTGCTGATCTTCATCCCCACCGCTTCACACTTGGCTGCAAACCATCCCAGTGCAAGCTGGAGGTCACTGTTCGATGAGGCCAACATGACCACGTCATCTGCAAATAGCAGAGACAGAATCCGGAGGCCACAGAACTTGACTCCCTCCACTGCTTGGCTGCGCCTATAAATTCTGTCCATAAAAATTATGAACAGAACCGGTGACAAAGTGCAGCCTTGGTGGAGACCAACCCTGACTGGGAACGGGTCTGACTTACTGACGGCAACGCGAACCAAGCTCTGGCTCCGACAATACAGAGATCGAATGGCCCGTAAAAAAAGGTCATCTACACCATATTCCCGGGGCACCCCCCACAGGACACCTTGAAGGACACGGTCATAAGCCTTCTCCAGATCCACAAAACACATGTAGACTGGTTGGGCAAACTCCCATACCCCCTCCAGTACCCTCGCGAGGGTATAGAGCTGGTCCAGTGTTCCACGGCCAGGACGAAAACCACATTGCTCCTCTTGAATCCGAGGTTCAAAGGTTCAACTAGCAGCCGGACTCTCCTCTCCAGCACCCT
>KV751342.1:2811728-2827707 GCA_001698575.1 Mola mola
CCCGTTCCCCAACCCGAAGGCGCAGGGAAGCAACCCTTTTGTCCACCGGGGAGCTATTAATAAGCCCACACTTGCTCTCCGCCTCTCACCTGGGACAACTCCAGCTTAGAAAAGTCCAACCCCTCTCAAGAAGACTGGTTCCAGAAGCCGAACTGTGCGTTGAAGTTAGGCCGACTATATCTAGCCAGTATTTCTCAACCTCTCGCACAAGCTCAGGTTCCTTTCCCACCAGAGCGGTAACATTCCATGTTCCAATAACCAGCTTCAGCAATCGGGGATCAGACCACCAAGGAACTTGCCTTTGACTGCCACCTGATCCACATAGCACCGGATTTCTATGGCTCCTCCTGTGGGTGGTGGGCCCACGTGAGGACGGACCCATGTCTCCTTTTCGGGCTGAGCCCGACTGGATGGACAAAGGCCCGGCCACCAAGCGCTCGCCTACGGACACTTTCCCCAAGCCTGGCTCCAGGACGGGGTCCCGGCATCCCTCCGGGCAGGGTACACAAGTCCTTGTTGGTCACCATCATAGAAGTCTTTTGAATCGCACTTTGTCTGGCCCCTCACCTAGGACCAATTTGCCTTGGGTGACCCTACCAGGGGCAAACAGCCCCCGACAACATGGCTCCTAGGATCATTAGGGCATCCAAACCCCTCCACCACAGTAAGGTGGTGGTTCCTGGAGGGGCTGTTTTTTTGAATATGTTGCAGGCATCAAATTCAAATTTTTTGTTGTTCACATATCCTCAAAAAAATAAGTATCTAAGCCAAAAGGGTTCGAGTGAAAATAACATTATGATTGCATAATGTCATTGTTTATACCATAACCACAAAGATAAAAGCATTCCTTTTCTTACTATCCAAGAGATCTTCACATGGAATGTTTCTGAGATGTAGCATGTGTTGGGGGACGATCAGTGTGATGTGCACGATAGTTAGCAAACTACCACCCAAGTGCATTTATGAGGACCACAGGAATTTCAAAAGAGTGTCTTGAAGACAACCATAGGCTTTAAACCACAGTTAATGACTCTCTTATAGAGATCTGTTTAGTTGAAGGCAGAACAACATAAAAAACTACTAAGTTTGCACTCAGCCACTCAGGCTTCATTTGGTGGAGGCAAACGCAGGACAGCGTGGTAGAATAACTTGACTGGAACAAAATCTGAAGCTTCGGACACATTTATATATGTAACCACTTTCAGAACGAAACCTATATGACTGATTGTTGCTCAGAGAAGAGCAGGTATAGCTCTTTTGATTCAGGCTCTGCTGCTGTCAGTGGGGGTGGTGCTCTGTTCAGCTTGAAACGAGGATGAGCAGCTCACTGGCTCACTGCTGCGGGCACGCAACGGGAGGAGATGCATGCTCCGGGTCACATATGTGTTTCGTGCTTGTGCATGTGGATCCTCACAGAAACAAACACAAAGAGGTGGAATGTGATCCTGGAAGGGATTTGTGTGTCTCCAGATCTTCTTCATCATCGCAGCCTTGAGTTGGACGGTTTTCCACTGTCTCTGTCCCAGTGTCTCTTCCAGAAGAGAATCATTGCAAGGAATGAACATTCTTCACTGTGGCAGCATGCATTTTAAGAGACATGGGATTAAATCTGAAGCATTAGCGTAAGAGAGTCTTTTGAGATGAAAAACCGTTATCAGATAACGATCAGATAGCTATCTATTTGATAGAACGATTAAAGCATCTCAAATTAAATAATGTCACCTCTTTATAGTGTTTAATTAAACTTCACATTCAAATGTGTGCTTGAACCAAGCTCTAAGTGCAGTCAGCAGGAGAGGTATTTCAATTTATTTTAGTGGTTGTCTTTATGAGATTCACTTTACTGTTATCAGATGTGAGGGAATCTCAGTTTCCACATTATAATGATCATCTGCCACAAATCCTCACTTAAAGGATTTTCCTGCCAAAATATCATCATTTATTCACATTAGTGGAAGGACTAAGAGCAGAAACGTGAACGCGACACATTTACATTTTGAAAGACTTCTTTCCACTGACAGTAGAGCCTCTGCTACATGGATTACCAACCTATCCAATCCCTTGGTGGCCTACATGGCATTTATAGTTTCTCTTGACAGATTTCTTATTTAAAAATAGGGACTGATCACAATATATGAGGTGGTATCAAGAGGAAAATACCACTGGATACAAGTCATAGATGGAGAGAGATTTGATGACCTCAACTTTTAGTTTTACAGCATGCACAAGGATCCTGTATTCTAACCCAAGAGACAAGCCACATTACGACATGAAATGACAGCTTTAATATATAAACAAGGCAATATGTGTCGTTTTACTGGGTGGTTACTTAAAGCAAAATGTTCTCAATCACTCCCATGTGTATGAAGGCACAAACACATGTTATTCTAAACTGTGACCACAAATTTATGGAATGGAACTTCAATCATTAGCTTCTATTTTTGCTTACTGTTTAAAGAGAGGATTCTGACATGCCATGAGATGTCAGGCTTTTGAAAAATGGAGCAAAGGGGGTGGGAGGGTGGATAATGGGGGAGGAAAACATCAGCAGACCACACAATAAGAAACCTCAAACTCTTTCTTGTCTTAATGCCACAGTTGTGATCAACCTTTCAACGTGTGAACATTATGCAGCAACACTTCTGCCACACAAGAAGCTTTCAAGCTCAAAGGTTTCAGCCAATTAGGACCTTTAACAGTGACAATTTGTAGTACTCTGTCATTTTCCCAGACATCACCAGCTCAGAGGACTGCTGCCACTGCTGCTCAGGGCTTCCACTTGTGTTCCCTTTATTAAATGCCAAAATCGATGGGCCCTAATTGAAAAACAGCTTATGGAAAAGCTTGGTGAACCACCTAAGCCAAGAACTGGAAAGAATTGTAAAAGTAACACCAGCTACCATAACCAAGTTGGCCAAGATTATTTAGAGAGACCTGTTTTCATCATCCTAACTTCTTCCAGTCACTGTCGTTTTTGCCTGTGACACAATGGTGCTACAGTACTAAGAGTGGGAGCATCCACTTGAGGGCAGCATCATCACTTGCACTGAGGTCATACAGCACTGTGGAGGCCTTAAAAGCTAAAAAAAAAACAACAAACACCTCACATGAACTTCACCTAGCATTACTCTGACTTCTGCTTTTTAATAAATTAAGTAATTTCTCAGAAAAAAAAACTCTCCCCAAATGACCTCCCAGTGATACAATACTGTTAAAAACACCCAGTGCTTTGGTCTGAGAGGATAGTGTTTCAGGGTTTCTGACAGCTCGTCCCTGAGTGGGTATTGTGGTCCTGCTGCCCTCACTCCCCTCCATGTATCACTGAAGACAGGCAGTTGCTTGGGGCTACACTGCAAAGGCACACAGGTACAACAGGTCCAGTTACTGGCAAGTCCAGAAGTCTAACTAACGCCAAACATTTTACACCAGTACCGTTTGTAGAGACTCATTTGAAAATTGGCTCAAAAAATGCATCATTGCAAGCAAAAAAATATTTAAATATTTTACTCCTTAATATCCATTTTCATGCTTTTATTTCCTCTTAGCAGCTTTAAGGTGGAAAAAAAATTATGGCTATTCTTTTTACAGATTCTTTACCAACTTGTTTCATTAAAGGTAGGGCTAAAGAAGGATATTGTTATATTGTGATATAAGTGTTGTCTTTCCCTGGTTTTAAATTCTGCATTACAGTAAAATCATATTTTTCTGAACTCATCAGGGTTCCACCTGTTCTAATATTTTTATCAGAAATTTAATTGTGTCAGTATCAAAAGTCATTCTGATCATATTGTCGCAACAACAAAATCAAGGTATAGGGTCAAAATATTGTTTTTGTCTGCAAGTAAAGTCTTCATGAAGAGTTTTTATTTATCAGGATGTATACTGTGTATAATGATATCATGATATCACTTAAAACATTTATGATAATATTTAACTGCAATATCACCCAGCCCTAATTGAAAAATAAAATATTCAAAAGCAGGACTCCATGTTTTTATATAGCTAGAAATAATGTATGAAGAAATAGATGAAGTCCTTTGTATTTTACAAGTATTATAATCATTAGTATTTACTCGAAGTACTTTGTTACAGTTTAGTTTTGATGTTTGGCAAAAGCATTTTTATAGTTGTGGATACTGAAATATTAATATGATACAAATACAAATGGTAAGGAAGCACTCAAACCCATCCAAAAGGTATAATACTGCCCTACCACTAAAATGTCCTTTCAGTTAATACACATTTTCAGCCTCCTGACATCTTCTTCCTTTGAAAGTCATATGAGCTTGTAATGACGGTTCAACTGGTGCATTAGTTGGAATAAAAAGCAGAAGTAAATGAGTATAAACAAAAATGTCCTCTGAAATCACAAGTGTAAGTACCAATTATGAAGAAGAATTTTTAACTTTGGTGTTCTCATTTGGGTTTTTTTTTCATGCTTTAATTAAGGTAGAACCTGAAAGAAATTGAGAAATTAAAAAAAAAATCTAATCTAACTGCAAAGTATAGCATGTATTATAGCATTAAATGTATTCTTAATGTTCATGCTTTGAAGACAGTTGAAAGAGAAAATGAAATGCAAAAGAATAAAAGGGAGGAAAATTAGAGTGTGTTTACTCTGTTTTTTCTTTCTCCATCTATCATAATGAACCAGATATTAACTGAAAAACTGTGAAAAATAAAGATGCGGTGGATCAATGATCAATGAAATGGAATGGAATTAATTAATGCTGACCAATAACCCAGCCAAATTTTACTCAGACTCTTAAATGTAAGTGAGTCACTGAGAATACAGAAAACCTCCTCACATATAAATCCAGTCAGGTTCAATCAACACTGAGCGATGAGTCTAACCAACCTTCACATTATAAGTTCAGTCACAAAGAGTAAAGACTGAGTTCTGATGGAGGTGACAGCGACATAAGCATAATTTCATACTACTTACTGATTAAAACACATTCCCTCGAAGCACTTATTGAATTTTGCTGAGGTATTTAGTGTCCCTGCCTGAATGTCTGTATTATAGATACCCGTGTCGTTTCCACTCTGCCTCACTTCATCTGAATGCTGGAAAATGAATACTGCGAGTCTGAATCCAACACTACTTTTGTGCCACTGTGAGTTCCCTCAGATTTTCTAGCGTTGCAGAAAGCAAACTCTTGCATTGATAACTTGCTTTTCAGAGCTCATTGAGAGAACAATTGGTGCCGCACAGCCCTTTCATGGTACAGTGGTGACGCTCTTTCAACACAAGTTTCCAAAATATCCTGTCTAGGGGCATCCGCTGAGCAAACACAGAGGTTTGTCAGCCGCATCTTCTCCACCACTTCTCTTTCTGTGTACCCTCTTCACAGACTTCACAGACCCTTGCTAAGAATGGAACATTGAGGGGTCTGTTGATCCCCGCACTGACCACTTTTTCCACAAGCTCCGGTGAGAGATGACTTTGTCTGAATTCAATTCACTGAAAGACATACCTCAAAACATGAAGCAGAACAATGGCTCTTTAGAATGGAGGAGGTATGAAAGCATGGATCCATGGGTGGGATTCATGAACCTGCAACATTCCAAATCCTACAAGTGGTGAGAGCCCCAAGAGCACACACCCCCTCCACAGATGCCTCATTTACTTATCACACTGTATCACTTACACGGAACCAGAGAAGCCAAAAACAGTCAATGTCCCAGCCGCCTGAGGTCAGGTGCAGATGCAGGGATATTTCACAAAACAAGACATTTATTACAACCCGCTTTTCAGCAGCACACATCCTGGCCATGGCTTAGTGCCCTCACTTCCATGTTAACACAGTAGGATGTAATCCAAACATACAAACATAGGTGAAACACTGTATTTTTGTAGTCCTGTCAAAATATTGGTGTACCACAGACTAAACATCAGTGGTATACAGGCAGCCATGTGGATCTGAAAAAATGTAGTGTGAGAACCAAAAGGAACTGCTATGAGAAACTGTAAAGGAAAATCTCACGACTGTGAGATCCATTGGAGGACATTAAATACAAGACCAGATTTAAAGTCTTGAATTCAGCCTTGAAATCTGGTAATTTATAGCTTTATAAACTTTCAGTTGGGGTTTACATCAAAGAGAGGAATCTGATTTTAGCGCCGGGGCCAAAATCCCCAAACTCTTTTTTAATCCTTTCTTGCCAGTCAACTGAATCTCCATACCGCTGTGGAGAACCACCACAAAACTTGGTTGAACATTAGAACAACTTCAGTTATATTTTTAGTCAGATTCACTCCTGGTTAGATCTGCAAAATTTTGTGCAAGGTTAGGATAAACTTGGTACAAGTGCAGACTCTAAAGCCACACTTGTGCAACCCCATAGAGACTGTGTCTGTCCCCCGTCCACATAAATTCTTTAAATCAAATAAAAAGCATTCACACAGGAACTTAATAAAAAAAAATCAACATTACTAATGAGGCAGTTTACAAAATAAAGATAATTAAATGCGGACTCTTGGATATCAGATCCCTATCATCTAAAGGTGTATTAATAAATGAGCTTATATCAGATGATAATATTAATTTATTCTGCCTTACTGAAACCTGGCTGTGTCAAGATAACTATGTAAGTCTTAATGAATCCACTTCTCCCAGTCACATTAACACACACATTCCCAGAGACACTGGCAGAAGAGGTGGAGTTGCCCTATTAATAAACCCTAAGACCAAAAAAAAGTTTAGTTCAGTTGAAAATCTCATTCTTAGCATTTCCAATCCAACCATGAAAACTCTCCAACCAACTATGTTTGTTACAGTGTATTGAGCACCTGGACCCTACACTGAATTTTTATTTGAATTCTCAGAGTTTCTCTCAGCCCCGTTCCTTAAAACAGATAAAGTTATTATTGTAGGTGATTTTAATAACCATGTAGACGTTAAAAAAGACAGCCTTGGTACTGCATTTCTGTCACTGTTAGATTCATTTGGCCTCTGTCAGTGTGTACAAGAATCAACTCACACTTTTAATCAAAGCCTTGATCTTGTTCTGATATATGGCATTGAAATTGACAACTTAAAAGTCTCTGCGCAATATCTGCTTTTATCAGATCGTTATCTTCTAACATTTGAATTTCTGTTCATCCACTATATACCAAGAGTCACTAGTTATTAGTAGATGCATATCTGAGGAAACTGTTGAAAAATTTAAAGAAATTATTCCCTTTGCAATAATTTCAATGCCATATCCCAATATAACAGAGGAGTCATATCTTAATTTTAGCCCCTCCCAGCTTGATCACCTTGCTGATTTCACTGCCAGCTCTCTACATGCTTCACTCGATTCTATTGCCCCAGTTAAAAAAAAGCAAAAACACTCAGAGAGACTAGTTCCATGGTATAATCTTAGTACTCACAAGTTAAAACAAAAAACTCACAAACTTGAAAAGAAATTGTGTTCCACTAAATTGGAAGAGTCACGCCTGGCCTGGCAGGGTAGCCTTAAAGTATACAGGAAGGCCCTTTGCCGAGCAAGAAAAGATTACTATTCAGCGTTGATAGAAGAAATCAAGAATAAGCCCAGGATCCTGTTCAGCACTGTAGCCAGGCTGACTGAGAGCCTATTGAACCATGCATTCCTAGAGCCCTCACCTGTAATAATTTTATGAACTTCTTCAATAATAAAATTGTACTTAACAAAGAAAATATCCTACACTTCCCAGATTCCAGTTCAGCAAAAGGTGCTGTAGAGGCGGTTATTAGTTCTGATATGTGTTGGAAAGCTTCCATCCAATTGACCTTCATGAACAAACGACAACATTTTCTTCATCTAAATCGTCAACCTGTATACTAGACCCCATAACTACTAGGCTGCTCAAAGACGTTTTACCATTAGTTAGCACTCTGCTACTGAATATAACCAATCTATCCCCTGTAAAAGGTTATGTGCCCCAGTCTTTTAAAGTAGCTGTAATTAAACCGCTCCTAAAAAAAAAACTACCCTGGACCCAGAAGTTCTAGTCAATATCCAACCTCCCCTTTCTTTCAAAGATTCCAGAGAAAGCATGGTTAAACAACTATGTGGCTTTCTTCAGTATAATAGTCTATTTGAAGTCTTCCAGTCAGGTTTTAGAAAGCATCACAGCACAGAAACAGTACTGGTAAAAGTTACAAAAGACCTCTTTTTATCTTATCTCCGTACTAGTTTTATTATATCGTATCGCAGCTTTTGACACTATTGATCATCACATCCGACTACAGAAGATGGAATACCAAATTGGCATTAAAGGATCTGGTTTAAAATGGTTTAAGTCCTACTTATCTGATAGATATAATTTTGTTCATGTTAATGATGAATCATCCGGATATGACAATGTTAGTCACAGAGTCCCATAAGGTTCTGTGCTTGGACCAATATTATGCACTCTATACATGCTTCCTTTAAGTAATATTTTGAAAGAAATCCATACATATTCATTACTATGCAGATGACACACAATTATACTTATCAATGAAACCAGATGAAACTCATAAATTTGGTCATCTCCAGACATGTCTTAAGGACAGGCTTGTGGCGGCCAAGCGTTCATAGCGATGTCACATTTTGATCCATCAATGTCTGCTCTTCCTTTCATTGTGAAGCAGAATTAACTAAGCTTTGGATTGTTCACCCACTAATAGGGAACGTGCTTGGATTAAAACTGTGAGACAGGTTAGTTTTATCCTACTGATGATGTGTTGTTGCAATAGTAATCCTACTCAGTACGAGAGGAACCGCAGGTTCAGACATTTGGTGTATGTTCTTAGCTGAGGAGCCAATGGTGCAAAGGTACCATCTGTGGGATTATGACTGAACGCCTCTAAATCAGAATCCCGCGAAGAAGTTTTTATTGTTAAACTCTGACAAAACTGAAGTAATTGTGCTGGTCGCTAAACACATTAGAGACTCATTATCCAACAACATAGTTAATCTGGATGGCATTACCTTGGCCTCCAGCACCACTGTCAGAAACTTGGGTGTGTCTTTGACCAGGAACTGTCTTTTAACTCATATGTTAAACAGATGTCAAGGACGGCCTTCTTCCACCTCCGCAACATTGCTAAAATCTGGCACATCCTGCCTCAACAAGATGCAGAAAAACTATGTCACGCATTTTTTACTTCCAGGCTGGATTGCTGTAATTCTTTATTTTCAGGCCGCCCTAATAAAATTTTAAAGACTCTTAAGTAAATCCAAAATGCAGCAGCGTATGTACTGACTAGAACTAATATCAGAGACCATATTTCCCCTGTATTGGCTTCTCTGCATTGGCTCCCACTTAAATACAGAATAGAATTTAAAATCCTTGTCCACACCTTCAAAACTATTCATGGTCAGGAACCATCTTATCTTAAAAATCTCATAGTACCTTGTCACCCATCCAGAACCTTACGCTCCCAGGAAGCAGGGTTATTGGTGATCTGAAGAATCTCCAAAAATAGAATGGGAGGCAGAGCTTTCAGCTATGAAGCTCCTCTCCCGTGGAACCATCTTCAAGTCTCGGTATGGGAGGCAGACACACTCTCTGATTTTAAGAGTAGGCTAAAAACCTTCATTTTTGATAAAGCTTACAGTTAGGGCTGGCCTATCTAGTTCTTACTGATGGGTGAATCTGGGTCACACAGATTGGGGGCAGGACATTGTACCCTTTGCCCACAACCCTAAGTGAGAATGATCCTCCATAAGGTTAAGTACTGGGGACTCCCTACAAGAAATTTTAGAACTGAAGAAACCTCTTGGATGAGAGGCGAAACGTCTTCAATGAACTACAAATAGTCCAGTTGCCTTCAGCTGAAACACCAAGACTACCATGACCTGGATGACTGAGAATCTTCACAGACATATCTAGCCCTTAGTTGTGCTGCTATAGGCTTCAGTTGCTGGGGGAACACTCCATGATGCACTGCGCTCTCTTCTCTGCCCCCCTCTGACTCAGACTCCATCTCGGCTCCTCAAAATGGCCATATCCTTACACTAACTTTACTTCTTGGAGTGTTTGTGCTTTATCATCCTGCAGGTCTTTCTAGGTCACAGTGGGAGCTGCTGCTGTGGTTTTGCCTGACGCCTACTGCTCAAATTAGGACATGAGATCCTGTGACTTGGATCTAGGCTAGATTGCCCAGCCTTGCCCATGGATTACAATGATTTCTGGACCAACATACTATACCCAAACTATATCTGGATTTATAGAGTCATGTGAACTCAAACATTCTTAATATAGTGTTATTGTCATGTTGTTGTGTTCTGTACAAGTGACGTCTATATTGCATGTCTGTGCGTTCTAGGAAGAACAATTCCTCCACTGTGGTTCTTCCTGAAGTTTCTTTCTTTTCCCTGTTTAGGGTTTTTTAAGTTTTCCCTCACCCGGTTTGATGGTTTAAGGGGAGATGGTGTCACATCTGTATAGTTTGTCAAAGCCCAGTGAGATGTGTAATGTAAATGTGTAAATTCTGACTTTGGGGTATATAAATAAAATTTAATTTGATTTGATTTGACTTGTGTGTTTTCATCAATATATTTTTATTTATTTTTTAGTATCACCTTACAAAAAGGTTTCTCGATTTCACTTACATACAAAAAAGCTTACTGGAAGTTGTTTTTTGCCTTTTAAAGTTCATAATGGGAAACACATCCAAATAAGTTTTGATGTAGCAAACTCATATACTGTAGCTCTTCTGCTACGGAACAAAGACAAAGGAAAAAGAAGTAGACGCTCTGAGATATTCCGTTTCCCATTCATAGATTAATTCCAATGTTTCCTCTGAGATGAAGAAGGCAATTGGTTTTAATTTTTCTTTCTCCTTCTGATCAAATTTACTGGCAGTTGAAATAAAATACTAATTTATATGCCCTAAATCTTCAGATTCAATTGAAAATTACATGGAAGCACAGCTAGTGTAGCTGATGTTCATCTTCAAAAACGTAACCAAACACCATGAAAAAACTGGCTACTGAATGCAGACCACAAAAATAATGATTGGCTGTTCGTGTTTTCTATTAAATTTTTTTGATGCTGCTGATTTTTGAAAGTGACTACAATTATGAAAGAAAATGATGAAAGTGAGGCATCTTTTTCAGTAGCACACATGTGGCAAAGCCCACTGTGATCACTGCCCTCTGTCATGGAGACAATATGGCACAATATGGTCATTAAATTTGTATTTATTCCATTATTCTGAACCATTAGAGTTTCCTCCAACAGTTTTGGTGAGTTTTATTGTTTGTCTTGTTTGAAGGCACGTATCAAGTGTGAGCTATACTGCAAAATGTGTTGGGCAATGATTGGAGTTAAATAAACATAGTTGTGTGTATTTTTTGGTCATGGCCCTCAACTATTTAATACATGTACAGTCCCATTACAGTAAAGAATTTTAGTAGTCTCCAAAAATCTTAGCCTTGAGTTCGACTGAAGTAAAAGTCCAAATGTGAATTAAAAACATTTTACTTATCAAAATAAATTAAATTTATTTTAGCCTTGGCACAGGTGTATGTCCATTGTACTTCGCCACAGTGACCAGATGAGAAAAAATTTACTGGACTAAGCTTAAGTGTTGTCAGACTTCGGGGGCATGTGGTGGTATTTTATTGTTTGGTGTGCTGTTCGGCAGCTATTTTCCATCACACCCAGCTAAACAAGCATGTGCGCCAAATAAAAGCAAACAGCAAGCAGGAAGGTGAGCACCACAAAAACAATCTTTGATGTGACCTGTTAAATGAAAGCATAATCCCTGGTAGAAAACTCAAACCAGGACTACTGTGGGTGGCCAGAAACAGCTCAAGTCAAAGTGGCAAAACAAACATACACATGTTTTGTCCTTACTCTGAGTGATTGAATGTTTACAAATTAATTGTGAAGAGATGACTAACATTAATCTTCCATAACAACGTACAGTTTGTTTGTAACACCAATGCTCTCTTGGAATGCCATTTCTTGTCTGCAAGAACCTACGTCAAGTCACATCAGCCCAAAGAGCACGCTTGCTGGTCTTTTTAATCTGAGAAATCAAAGCTGAGTAAACACTCAGTCTTTGGTATGTCTAATTTCTTGAGCCAAACTCAAGCGGTCAAGTTTTACACATATTGACACACATCTGGAGTTCTCTCGGCATGGAAGATCAAGCTTGATATCCTGCGCATACTGAGGCAGCGCGAGCAATCGGCAGGCTTCTGTTTGTATGGAAGTGTCAGGATTCCACCCAGGGAGCCAATTGCTTTTATACACATTTCCAGTGGGGTTTAAAAAAAATGGAACATACACAAGTAAATATGAATAAATAATGTTTCCAAATAAATATGTGCAGCTGAAATTAAGAAAAAAAAACAGCAACTTAGTTTTAACTTTACAAACAGCAGTCGTACTATAAAACTTTAAGGCAATAAAAAATCAAAAGAAAAAGGTGAACTCGTCTTTCTATCATAAGCTAGGTGTATCTTCAAATGCTTGTTTTGATTTCTTGATTGTTGGTATTGGTTTTAGAAACAATGGTGACAGCCCTTGAAACTGAAAAAATGCATACCATACACATCACAATTTTACTGGTGTGATTTTCCTGTTGGAAATATTGCCAATTAATCTAGTTTAATCTGGCTAGCACTACCAGAAATGACTTCTTCTTTGCTGCCCCAAACAGTAATTGAATGTGGCAGTGCTGCAGATATGAAATAATTTCTCTGATTCAAAACAGTTATTTATTTGTGTAAAACTACTATAAATGACGTGATATCAAATCATTCCAATGACACATGTACCAGTTTATAAATATTTTTTTTTTATTTTTTTGCCTTATTGGAGGCATTGCCAGTTACTGCTACTGGAACAACTTTATCTATAGCATCAGCTGTCACTCAAGACAACTAAAGAGGCTTATGAATACAATTTTACTAATCACACCTGTCTCATAGTGGAGCCAGCACCTTGCTTTAAGAAACAGGGATCAGGATGTTCACTACATTTAAAAAGTCTAATACTCAACCCACCCTTACAGAAAATATAATACCAGCCGCTTATTCATCTGAGGACAATTGGATAGGATTTAGTGAGAGAAAGGTCTGGAGTGTGCTGAGGGAACTGACTAAAAGACAAGGACTGAGTTATGGGACTTGGCAGTGAAACCTGACTGTTTGTGACCTTGGCTTACTTCAAGATGTTTTTAGCAACATCGGGTTGGTCCATGAATTTGGTTCCAATTGAAATATCTCAACAACTATTCCATGGATTGTTAGAAAATGTTGTACAGCCATTCATGGGCCTGAAACAATTAGTTAATGACTTCACAGTCTTTTTAGTTTCTGACTTCACAAAATGGCACCATCTGGTTTTCACTTGCATGTGATGGTGAAGTATCTCCAAGTCTAGTACAAAGTTTGACACAAAATTTCCTAGACTTTCATGGTTTACAAATTTGTCTAATGTGCTGACTTTTTCTTTACCTCCACCTTTAATGGTTGACATTTGAGAATTTGAATAAATGACTTTGGAACCAAAATGGTCATGCTCAAGTTGAACTGTAATAACTTTGGTGATACCTTTTCAGTATCATAAGTTAAACATTTAACTTAAATAAAAACTAAATCACATTTTCATCAGCCTAATCATTAATTTTTTTTAATGTGTTAATAATCATGATAACATGGTAAACTAAGAAGGGGAAGATAATAATAAACCTGCATATAATGTGCATGTTTACATTGTCTATGTGAGCATAGCGCCAAGTTGTATTACTTTGCGCAACATATCACCATTCTGAGTAGCAACTATCAACAACACAGGGCAAAAGCATGAGATTCTGAATTCACTTAGTCTATAATGGAGACATGAAAGCAGACAGAAATAATGCCAAGCTGCCTGCCTAATTTGATTGCCATTCATCCTTCATTTTCCATGAGATTTCATGCCCTGTGGTTAGAAAAAATGCATGTAAAATGTTTACAGAAAACCAATATAAAGGCTGCGAGTGTTGTTTTAATGTAGTCACTGCATTTTGAACTCAACATTAATTCATGATGATACATTAAAGCAAAAAACTTTCATACAGTGCTGCGCCTTTATTCAACACCAGACAACTATTGGATTTAGCCTGAGACTTAGCCTGAGAAAAGTCATGAGGGTGGTGAAACTACAGAAAGAGAGTCTTCCGTGATCTCCCTTGACCCGAGTGAGGGTACAAGTCCACATGTGTCACAGCAAGAGCTTCACCACGTCGTGTACGGTTTCACGTGTCTGCCTTTCAGACCTAGATCTGAACAGGTAGAAAAGAATAGACCTATACAGTCCTCTCCTTTTCTTCCTCCCTCCCCTCCCTTTTCTCCTTTCTCTCCCTCTCTTTTTCTGTGCTGTATAATCTCTTTTTAGGTTTAGGATTCCCAAACCGGGCTCTTTGAGGAGGAGGAAATATGGAGTTGGGTAAACATCAGGGCTCTCATTACAGGGATTACAACACCCATATATCACTGTGACAACTCTTTTCAGCGGATGACAAGTCACCAGGACCCTGTGTGAGGAGAGATCCAGTGGCACTTCCTATCGCTACCACAGATACGGATAGCGTCACCGTTTCCACAACATTGTGTCAGTTTATGGGGATCCACTGTCGGCACATTCTCAGCCAATATCTTAAGATCGGCTTGAGGTTTTCACACGTTACCACACCTGATGTTTGGCTTGTGGGCAGAGGGATTACAACAAAAACAATAAAAGACTTTAGAGAAGTGCTTTGATCACATGTCCCTTCAGATAAACTGCCATTCATTGTCTATGACTGCGTTTCACTCTCTCCTCATGATGAAGCAAAGTGACACACATGGCAACACACTGCTTGATGCTCTCAAGCTCATTGATGCCTCATTGGTTGGGTCTAATTGTGAATAATTTGAGACCACAGTGTGGTGCCATTAATATAGCCGCTTTTTATCCAAAATGACTAAGGATCGATGAGGTGGATTGCTTTCCTGTGGAAACATTTAAAGATTTCGTTTTCGTTTTATTTTCTGCCGCTTATCTGGGTCCCTGTCGCAGGGGCGACAGCTTGAGCAGGGAGATCCAGACGTTCCTCTCCCCGGCCACTTCCCCCTACTCCTCCGGGGGGACACCCAGACATTCCCAAGCAAGCCGAGAGATATAATCTGTCCAATGTGTCCTTGGTCTGCCCTGGGGTCTCCTCCTGGATGGGCATGCCCAAAACACTTCCCCCGGGAGACGTCCAGGACGCATCCTGACCAACTGCCCGGACCACCTCAAATGGCTCCTTTCAACGTGGAGGAGCAGCGGCTCTACTCTGAGCTCCTCCCGGATGTCCGAGCTCCTCATCCTATCTCTAAGGCTGACCCCAGCCACCCTGCGAAGGAAACTCATTTCGGCCGCTTTTATTCGCAATCTCATTCTTTTGGTCACTACCCAGAGCTCATGACCATAGGTGAGAGTTGGGACATAGATTGACTGGTAAATTGAAAGCTTTGACTTCTGGCTCAGCTCTCTCTTCACCACAACAGACCGCTTTAGCGTCTGCATCACTGCCGACGACGCCCCACTCCGTCTGTCAATCTCCCGCTCCATGTCCCCCCCACTAATGAACAAGACTCCGAGATACTTGAACTCCTCCACTTGAGGAAGTGAGTCTCCCCCAACTCGGAGTGGGCAATTTACACTTTTACGGCTGAAAACCATGGCCTCAGATTTAGAGGTGCTGATCCTCATCCCCGCCCCTCACGCTCGGCTGCAAACTGTCCCAGTGCGAGCTGGAGGTCACTGTTTGATGAGGTCGGACAGGACCACGTCATCTGCAAATAGCAGAGACAGAATCCGGAGGCCACCGAACTTGACTTCCTCCGCTGCTTGGCTGCGCCTAGAAATTCGACCGGACCCCAGTGCCTATGTCATATTCTGTTTCGCTCCTAACAGCCAATTGACAGAAAATGTCAAAACTTTAGTATTCAACACTAGTCTAATCATTTTGCAAAATTAAATGCAAATCAAATTCCT
>KV751342.1:2827725-2841147 GCA_001698575.1 Mola mola
TAAAGTATGTGATCTGTCGTTATTTGTATAAAGGATTCAGAATATCTCCAGAGACATACTCCTCTGTAATGTTCAAATATTACATACATGTGTCCACACTGCAGAGTCCAGAGGCATTACAATATTCAGTTAGACTCAGAACTGTAAGTTTCTCTGGCTGCACAATTATCATTCCCATCTTTAATAAGAAATTCTACAATTAAAATCCCCACTGATGGCAAGTTAAATCTAAACATTTCTGATATCTAAATAGCTTAGTTACTTTGCATTGGCTGCCTAGTATAAATAAGTAAAGTTTTAACTGATGAGCATCGGAAGTAGCAGCATTACTATTTCAAGAATTGGTTCTAATGCCCAACACTGTGATGACTTCCCCCTTCTGACCTAACTTCAGAAAGTACAAGTTCACATGCAACTATTCGGCTTTGTTATGGAGTTCAGGGCAACTGTACGAAACAGCGCAATGTTGACCAAATGCAATAAAATGTACTGCTAGCTTTCACATCTTCAACTTGTTCAACCTTTCTTAACCTGAACCAAATGGTGTTAGTTATCGAACTTCAGAAAAACAGAAACAGGCAAGTTTGTTTTCTAGGATTGTTATAACCCTTAATTTAGCACATAAAGAGGACAGTAAATATGCAGTTGAATAATAAAGCATAGCAAGGGCACACACAGTAACTTCCTGCAAGCCCTTTTGCTTGTGTATGGATTAAACACACAAGACACATTGTGCGGGCGGCACAGTGGTGCAGTGGTTAGCACTGCCACCTCACAGCAAGAAGGTCCTGGGTTCGATTCCGGGTCGGGCGTTTCTGTGTGGAGTTTGCATGTTCTCCCTGTGTCTGCGCGGGTTCTCTCCGGGTACTCCGGCTTCCACCCAAAGTCCAAAAACATGCAAACTGGGGGTTAGGTTAATTGGTCACTCAAAATTGCCCGCAGGTGTGAATGTGAGTGTGGATGATTGTTTGTGTCTATATGTCAGCCCTGTGATGAACTGGCGACTTGTCCATGGTGACCCCCGCGACCCCTAACGGGATAAGCGGTAGAAAATGGATGGACACATTGTGTTGATAAGGAAGCTTTGAAAGTGTTGGTGGGTATGTTAAAAAACCTAATGGTTTTAAAGGTGAACATGTCTTTTTGTCTTTTATGCTAAGCTGTGCTAACTGACTTGACTCCAACTTCATATGCACAGGAATTACAGAGAATGTGATCTTCTAACATCATCTAACACTTCTTCATCATCTAAAACAAATACATTTGCATTTAAAAAGATGCATACTATTTTTTCAATATATTTAATAGTTAATCTGGGTAAAGATTAACTATTAAAACTAGGGCTGAGTAGTACGGACTTAAAATATCACAATGTTTTCTTGGTCACGATACACAGTATTTATCATGATATGGCTCGTTCAAAGCTCTTCATAAATGCATGGGAATCAAATATTACAATATTTTTGACTAAATAATCTGGATTTAATGACTGAAGTGGGTGAATGCAAATATTATAACAGGTACAACATTAATAGGTTCAGAAAATTATTTAATTTTACTGCAATGCAGTACTGTTTAGTTTCGTCACTAACTACAATCAGAATGTTATTGCAAGTGTCTGGAGCAGATACCTACAGTGAAACAACTGTGTGTTTTTGACTTAATAACTCAATTAAAAGAAAATAAAAAAGATTTGTACAGACTGTGGTTTTCCTACTTTTCTGTGCTTCCTGTTGCTTATAAAGACAAACAATTTATGTAGATGTATTCATTAATTGCAATGTACAGTGTAGTCTTACCGAGCAAATGGGTCCTAGCATCTAAACTCGATACTGAAGTAAATTTAAACAAAATATGTATTTTGTGAAATTTTAGACACTTAAAAAGAAGGGAACAAGGGCTTAGATTGAAACTACAGGAGATCTTTTAAAATCAGGACCAAATAATATTTATGCTATGTTATGTCATATAGCGATCCAAAATTTCTTCTAATAAACAGAAATTTTCATATAATGATAAAGGTAGAGATGGTATATTAGCCAGCTCTAAATGAAACTGTCAATTTTTTTTAAACTGGGTGGCCAAGCATCAATCTTTTTCTCCTGCAACTCCCAGCTGCATAGAGAGCCACAGATTTAAACCTTGGAAGCTGCCAAGTAAAACTACAGAGTGTTCTGCTGGTCACTGAGGAAGTCCATTCCTCAAGGGCACCTCAGCACAAATCTACATTAGAAGATTTTACAATACACAGTCACAGTTGGGTTATTCACACATTATAGCTCTGGATTGTTTCATGTTTCAGCAGCAGCTGATTTCACTGAGTCAACACGAGAGTTGAGACGGTAGACCATGCTGCTCTGCCTCATGCTTCCCTCTTTTTCCATGAATCGCCCTCTAGCTCTTTTGAGAAGAGACCCCATTGTGAAGTTTACAGTCTGCCATGTTATTGCTCTCACATTGTTTTGTACATAGATACTGAGATCAACACAGACAAGATTAAATTGTGTCAATACTTATTTAAAGAAATATTTCAAATAATTATATTTTAAGAAAAATAGCTTAACAGCTTTTTGGACAGGAGTAACATGAACAGAGCGGATATTTAGTGATGTAAAGCAAATTTTATTGTGTAAGAACATTTGTTTAACTGTGGACAGCAGCGTAAGTAAATGTTTCTGTGCTTTTTCCATTATAAAAATATTTTGACTTCCAAACTAGAAAAATTGCCCTATGCAGGAAACACAAAATGTAATCAAAGCTGTTTTGTTGTGGGGGGAAAGCACAAAATTTTGTGGTTAAGAATCTTGGGTTGTGCCTAATGCTCACCTCTATAATAACTCATAGTTTTCATTAAAACAAGAAAATACCACAAAGAAAATGTTTTATTTGAAGAGCGACAAGCTATCCAAAAGGGTTTACTGCATCTTTTAGTAATCCCACTGACAGATATTATTGCTTGCTGTCAGATCTTTTTTATTAAAGCCAAACAAATAAACAAACTTGAATTTGAGATCAACATACATATGCACAGTATCGCTGCAAGTGTTGGAGGGCATCTTTACAAATATGAATGAGGCCATCTGGGAAGAATTATCCTCATTACAGCAAAATGTCAAGAGATTTATAAATTCTGTATCCTGCTGTTCCACTATCTCATAAGGGTAAGCATTTTATCATGGTGAAACATGCATTATCTCCATCCACTCTCATCCCATTTTCTCTGTTCTCCCTGAGCAGTTGAAGCACAACGACTAATTAACAGCATTAGTCTGCATAATACAGGGGAAAAACACATCCAGCATCCAACATGTCCAACATCTGATACTGAATCAAACTCACATGTGGACCAG
Source organism: Mola mola (assembly GCA_001698575.1). Lineage (NCBI taxonomy): Eukaryota > Metazoa > Chordata > Actinopteri > Tetraodontiformes > Molidae > Mola > Mola mola. The sequence goes on from KV751342.1 coordinate 2,831,076, forward strand.
CAGCATATCGCATGCTTTGCTATCAAGATTACAAAGCATCTTGTTTTAATTAGCTGAACGCTTAATCATTGACCACAGAAGGACGTTTCTCCTGCCTTCAGCACATGGCTCACATTCTTTTTCTGTAGGAACAAATAAACCTGCTTTAACAACCCCCCACCTGAGGTACAGGGACTTTTACAAATGAATTGTGAAGTTATGTGGCTTCCAAGGGACCTCATTTCTCACACTGCTGCAGTCAGTCATCAACATAAATCATGATGGATATCATATTTAAAGGCCAACAGCACCATGAATTTCAGCATTTGTCCCAAGGTTTGCCCTTCGAATCTGGCCTAAAGGTTATGATTTGACTTGAGATAGCATGAACTGTTGACATTTCTTAATATGATGGATGAATAGTTCCATTTCATATAATCCGGTAATAACTGAGCAGACAGTCATGGACTTCAGGTTCGACCGCATCCACACCACTGACTCCAGAGCAAACTTGACAGACCCCGCAGTGGATTCCCATGATACACAGCTTAATTGTAGAGGGTTGGTCCTGCGCATGATGGCTTAGCAGCACAGTGCTTTAGAACTAAATCCTCATCCTCGTCATCCCTCTGATATTCAGGCAAAACAATTCTTGATTGTCACATTTTTTCCTGTTGTCAGGAAGCTAAGAGCTAAGCGAGCTAAGAGATGGCGACAGTTCAAGCTCAAGGATGGATCAATAATGGCCCTCACAACTTCAAGTTCGGAAGCTTTAAATTTTTCCATGTTTCATGTGTTAATGTTTATTTTGTTAGCCGACTAAAGTAGGGATTGGCATGTTAGTCAGCTAGTATGGCTGCCGTTACAGGCTGGGGCGATTTCTGGAAAATACTGCAGGAGGGAGGAACTGAGGGTCAAGGGAAGCCTCACCTTAAACCAAATAAATTAAGAATGCGGTTGGTTGGATTCTGTTAGCTGTGTTTCATGATAATCTGTGATTTGTCCTACAACGGCAAAACTCAGATGTTATAACAGCAAAGTGGATAGCAAAAACAGGAGCATGAATCAAAAAGTACAAAAAAAGTTGCATACAAAAATTAACTTTAAAAAGCTCTGTATAAACCTGAGTAGCAGAAGTGTCCCAGATAATATCTTTTTATGCTACAAGACTATTCTGTCCAACTATATTTGCAGAAAGGGCAGTGTTAACTGTCCAGTGGTTGGGATTAGCTAACAACCCTAATTTTACACACATTTTGATCAAACAATGCATCACCTTCTGTCTTTTGGTTAGGGTTTAGGGTTAGTGGTGACCCTGACTCACTCGTTCCTTTTTTTTTGCAGTGGATGAATTAGCACAAGAATAGAATAAAAAGCCTTTATTGTCATTGTACAGGATACACTGAAATTTAAGCATTAGATGCACGACTCCTAATCCAGCACTTTCCAATGATGTGTGACACATTAGCTCATTTTTCACTGACACTTTATTTTTCAGCAATTAAGGTAAAGTTATGTTGATATATATTATTAATGTGGTACTATCTGTGTGCTGAGAAGTCTTATGTACATTTGTATGTGTGTGCAACATCAATTTGCCAAGGGATAATATATGGGAATTAGCCTGTTCATTAATGTGCGCTAAATGCGATAAGAAATTGTTTCTTTCCTGTGAAAACTTAAAAAGCAATAATAGCTGACCTTGGCCAAATCAGAATTTTCTGGATTTAAAATCAGTAGAAATATTTTTTTAATTGTATCATTCTATGTGTGCAGGATAATCATGACCTTTTGTATCTTGTGTGATATGATCTTGTGATTTAAGAGGATGTGTGTCCTGACATGCTCCTGGGACAGGCCAACAGGCTTGCTGTGCAAGTTAGACAGCAATTAATTGCTGGTAGCAAATAAAGCAGCAATTAGTATAATTAAAATAATTTGACTTTTACAGTATGATTATTTATAGCTTACAATTAATAAAATAAACACAGCACTTCAAATAGAACAAATAGGATTTAGTGCACAAGATACTTTGGGCTTTATTTTTTTTTAATTTTGAATCAATTTCTTTAAGTATATGTGAGATTGTGTATTCAGGAAGGCCCCAATGCCCTGGTCCAGCTCAGACACTAATTTTGCCTGCATCTCTTGTCTGAATTTTATAGCGCTTTTTTGGTGTAAGATTTCAATTCAAATCACTTCCGTAGTGAACCTTTCCCTTATTACAACATTTACTGAATACGTTATGTATCCCATGCATCTTTTTTGTGTAGGATCAAGAATTAGCTACAAAAACTAAAGATAAGCTACTTAATATTACTGCTTGTTTACTTTTCATTGCTGTAGCAGTACATCCACTTCAGAACTACTTCTTTTTGCATTTAGATTCTGGTGCTCCATCATTAGATTGTTGTTTTGACTTTTTGTTCATTTTCCCTTCAGATATCTCTTTGTGACTTCTACACACAACCCTTCAGCCCATTTAAGGGCCTTTTCAGGTGTTCACCTATGCTAAATAGGGGCAACTGGCATGTGCGTTCATTTTACGAAGAGAGTGGCATTCATCAATCTAAGTACACAGGTGCAATAAAACCATATTTTTATGATTCATGAATAAAATGTAGAATTTTCTTAGAAATTTTTTTAGGAAGAACAACTTAATTCTTAGAAAATCCTTAGGTTTCTTAGAAAAAACCATCTAGCATAGGCATAATAGCAATCATTTTTGAGAGTGTGGGCAGCAGTGGACACGCACATTGCAAGAAGATAGATAGATAGATAGATAAACATGACTTTATTAATTCCTTGAGGGGAAATTAATTGGGGTAAAATTCAGAAATCCACTGGAGGGAGCAAGGAGTGGGTTTAAGAAAATTTCACACAGGGCTCTATCCAAGACTTTCCTCTTACTTTAGGCCAGCAGATGGTAAGGCACAGGAACTTCAGTGTTGATTAATGGCCAAACTGTAGCAGTCACTGTACATCTACTGCCATCAGGTAACATCAACGCCAAACTTTCTGTCTGCTCTAATCATGAACATCTGTCCTGCTCTCTCTTTCTCTTTTTCTCCCCATGCACACTGACTGTTAGCCATGCTAGTTTTGTAACACAACATTATGCACTACGCTGACAGAAAAATACAACAGGAAAAATAACAACATTTAAAGGGAAAACCGCACACCACACAGAAAAGTTTAATGATCCCTTACACAGACACTCTGAATTTAACAGAGATGGAACCAGTGGAGACACTTTCTTTGGTCGAGACACAGGGCTGTTCATAAGCCCAACCTTCTCTGCAGTACAACAGAACATGTATGTGTTGCTGCTGTATGTAATTGTACTTGATAGACATGCACTTAAAATATAGAAAAATATAGCTACCTGTGTTTAAAAAAATGGTCTAAACTGTCAGACATTAATTTACTTGGCAACCTTTGGTAACTTAGACTATCTGGCTCAGACCGCAAAGCTGTAATGTCTCTTGCCCAGTCAGCAGTGAAGCTGATGCAAACACTCCAAGCATTGTACCACCCAAATTTTTTTTCACTTATTACATCCATTTTTACTGAATGTTTGTCTTTTGGTCTGCCTGTGAACACAATAACTTAAAAAGTCAAGAACAGGTTTCACAACAATTTTTGTAGGCAAAGGCCTTGTTGCAAGGAATTTTCCAGGGAATTTTTGAAGGATTTTTCAAACTTTTGATATATGGCAAATGTTCTGTAGTTATACACTAGTAAAAAAATGTGTAAACTTGTAAAAAAAAAACAAAAAAAAAACACCCAATGTTGAGCTACCATGATCACAGCACTTAGCCTCTGAAGTGGGTGAAAGATTGATATGCTGCCCTCTCCATCACACAGGAACACATTTAATATCATTTGCTCATATATATATATATAAAAAAGCCTGTTGAAGAGTACAGACACACTAAAACATATAGAGGTACAAAAATAAGGCTGCAACCTTGCCTATAGTGTAAAAACATGACAAGATATTGCAACGAGACACTCCCCAATTGTTTTGATTTGCTTCTCGTAAATATTCATTCACAGCACAAAAACTCTGATCTCACCTTAGGGAAAAAAATAAAATAACAAGAAGTAGACAGGGAGAGACAAAGAGTTTACCTTTGACTGACGGAGCTGGATGCCATATAGGAGAATATTTCGGAGCTTGGCTGTTGAGGCAAGGTCCATGATAGGTGGCGGCTCTGTCAGTCTCCCACTAACAGACAGCTCATCTGAAGCGCTCAAATGTACCTTTCAAAACCGAAACCACAAAGAACAATCAGAAAATCCTTGTTAACAGCAATAATCAATTATCAGAGGAGCAATTTCTGAGAAATTAAAGTGCAATGTTCAAGCAGTTGTCTCTGTTTATTTGAGGTAGTGCTCAGAAATGAATTGCCCTTGCTGTGCTGAGTGTAAATGCATGGTGGCTGATACATTGTCCTGCCTGAGGGTGTAATGACTGTATTTCAGTCATTAATCTTTAGAACATCTGGAGGTTATTTTCTTCAATTAGGGCAGCATATTCCAGATACTTTGATTCACACTCCTGTGGCATACTTAAGAATATAAAAGCACAGACGAATTGAGAAAAGCAAATGTGTCAAAGCCCTCTTCATCAACCACGCAATTATTAAATGTTCAACTTTATCATGGATTATTCAGCAGATCAGCAAGTGTTCAACATCCAGGCCTCATAAGCCATGAGGCCATTGAGATGTCTGGGCCAATAACACACAAAACACAAGAGTTACGAGTTACACATGTTAAATGTATTGGAACGCACTAGAACTGTAATGTCTAACATTGGATTTTGCGAGGGTTTACTGGACATTAATAAATCTACTTTGGAAAAATAAGAAAAGTAACTGCTGGATGATAACTACTGCACTACTCTGTCTAATCTACAGTGCATATTTGGCACACATCACATCAAGTTATTACAGACTGGATGTCTGGAGTACAGAAACAGACAATGTTGAGTGATTTAAAGCATCTCTAAAGTGGTGTTTTTTGATGACACAGCCTCACCAGAAAACCACTGTAAAAGAAGAAAGATTAAAGCCAAAAACAAGTTGTAGCATGGCTAAACAATGGTTGCAGTATCCATGAATGAACTCACCCAAATAACAACCAGTGGGTGGAGAAGAGCTCGATTCGCTGTTTCCAAATTCACCAGAAGTGCCTCCACATCAGACAGGCAAGAACGATCGACCTGGAGATGGAGGAAATTAAAAAAATGACACAGGAACTCTTGAGCGGAGCTGACATTTTTCTTCATAATGAGCAGCAAGATAAGAAGCATGCTTTAAGCTTTTAATCTGAAGTCTATATACTCCTTTGGCAGAAAGAGATCATGAATATTTGCACAACCATTTCTCAGGAAAGCCGTAGCTCAAACAAGAACTCACAGATATTTGGATGAAGTTCCACTCCTTTAATAGATACCTGGTGTTCTCTCCCATCACATCTGGGATGACATCCAGCTCCTGTAAGATGGAGACAACCTGATGTTTAATATTCAGTCAGGCTTACTACAACTCCCTGAGCGATAACGCTTAGAGAACGCGTTGCTCTACCAGGGTTCCTAATGCATCAGATGTCGAGTGACTGATTGACTTCAGTGATCAGAGGTCAAGACCCTTCTGGTTTTTGTTTCAATCAGTTCATCAATCATTTAGTGTAGGAGTACAACCCCTGTTTTTTCTGCCATGAAGGATTTTATGATTAGAGGAACGAGATGAAGAGAGGGGAGCATGAAACTGAGTGGCTTCTTTCCATCAACTGTAATCAGAAGCTTATTAGAACAAATTAAATATCTTTTAAGTAATATTTCTGGGCTTCATTATACATCTGAAAAGCAGAAACATTATGTCATATGCAAAAGATGGAGGCAGTAATCAAACAAAAGCCAACTAAAATTTCAAACTGAGTCAAAAGCCAAGTCCTTTTTGCTCGGAGAACCAGGAAATTTCCGTTCCATTCAGTTTTAGCCTTGGTATTCAAGTGACATGAGGCAACAGGATAGTGCGCTGTGTCCATCCTGTCCATTTCACGTTCATTGGCGTTGTTATGTTTAAAATTACATCCCGGTACTACAATTTCACACACGCAGAAAATAAACACCATCCGAAGTCAGCATTTTCCACAGATATACAGTTGCTCTGCTCATTAAATAAACAGTGATTAAAAATGTGAAATATACATGGGAAAAGTATGTAGCAAGATTAACAGGTCATAAAAGATGGCCTATGGCTACAGGAGGAAAATCATTTCAGTTTGAAATGTTAGATTTGCAAGTTTTAGAAAAAAAATTGACATGATCTAAACAAGGTTAGGCAGAGTAGGAACATTTACTTAAATTTAGACATGGCCTGGAGAGCCAAAAAGGCACAAAGCCTAGGCAACTAAACCACTGAGGACACTAGACAAACAAAGAATCAGAGCTCATCAGAGCAGCGAGTGACCAGCGATGAATTAGGGAGGGAAATAAATTGTATTCATTTTAGTGTACATGGGTCTGATGTTAAACAGTTCTGCATTTAAACATTAAAATTACACTTAAACCTGTTATTTTGGGGTATTTTGTGCTTATATGGGAAAAATGAAGATTAATGCAGCTTTAAGTGTGTGGACTAGTTGGGGAGGCTCCAATTCACCTCTTGTGCACCACAATGGTGCAATTGATCAAAGCACTGAACCCCAAAATTGCTCCCTGGCTCATTTTCACCCTTACAGGTGTAGATGCATGTTTATGTAAAACGAATGAAAAAACTAATTTCCGGACAGGGATTAATAAAGTACGTCTTTTTCTTTTAGTTTCGTGGTGTGGTGGGGTGCATTGTCCAGCTGTGCTGGAGGACCACTGTCAGAGTGCTGTTACCAGGAGGGGACTTACTTTGTCTGGAACAATGTTCTTGTGGGTTATTATAGGTCAAACAACAACCACATGAATGGCAGCATTCGGAATATTGTCAAAGAATATTGAACTGTAGCGAGATGAACCACATTAACTGTTAATGGTTTTAATTTTGTGGCTGATCAGTGTATGTGTGCACAAAAACATTTTGACTATTATTTTTTTTTAAGTTACAGCCCAGAATCCCAGAAAGTTCAAAAACTGTGGAAAACTTTAAAAAAATCAAACACAATGTGAAAATGTGCTGATCCTTTCCTTTCTAACAAATACTCATCTGAAAAATAATACAATAATATATTTAAAGCACCGCATTAACTTAACTGATTTGTGTAAATATTTCCTTATCTTAAATTTGATGGCAGCAACACATTGATGAAAAGCGATGATTAAATGGTTTGGGATGAGAAAACAAGACTGAACAAGTGGTTAAATACACACAAAAACACCTATTCGGAACATTCCACAGGTAAATGGATTCATTGGTTATAGGCCATGTATTATGATCGGGTATGAAAATAGTATCCTCAAGCCCCATCCTTCACAACTGGATGGGGCGATGTTACCGTTTGTCACACATGTGCTCAGGAACAAGGGATTCATGTTCTGTGTTCTGAGTTCATTTGTAAATAATTACAATCCATTTCATTGATGCTTAACATAGCATCCCAATTTTTTGGAAATAGAGGGTCTCAAGCATGTTCATCCTCTGACTTCAGTGTTTTGGCATGCTAATATTGCTAATTAACAATAAAAACAAAGTGCACTTTAGGATGAAGACAATTCAATAAGTTTGCTCTTAAACAAAAGTAGTGGCAAAGTTTTTGATGTATCAGATCAGATTGTGATCTAAGGATGTCACCAGATGAAAAGTTAATGCATCATTCTAAGGGATATAACTGTGTACCAAATATTCTGGCAATGCTTTCAATTCTTGCTGAGGCGTTTTCAGTCAAAACCACAAATGTCAACATCATGACAACGCTGAACGATAAACCAAAAGATCAACATTGTCATCATCATGTTGGTAAATTCCGTCCTCTGAGAACCACAAATATACAAAAACATCTTTGACAACATATTTGTTAGGACATCTGTTGATATTGTAGTCTCAGAAAATAATGGTGCAGACAAACCAATATCCTTGGAGACACACTACTAGCGTAGTTAAAACTGTATGATAAAATGTTTTTAATAAAAGTTCTTAGACTGAACAATGAGATAAAATAAAATCGCTGACCGGAATCAAAACTTATCTGTGGTGGTTTAAAGACAGGCGGCTAACAGCATTTAGCACTGATGCAAAATTAGCAAGTGAACCTAAACCTAACCCTGTAAATTGTGAGCACCAATTGGAACCCCTTACTAATCATGGTTAGTGTCTGGCAGAGATATAAAGCTCTTCTTGTCTAGTGTTACTCCTGCCACTTTGTCTTAAGACAAACACTCATATAGGTTGAGGTCAGTCATTAAAAAAACTTCATGAAGATGATTCATGAGTCTCAGGACTGACTTTCATCTGAGAATATTAACATACATCAAGATAAAAAGACTGGCGATCATGGCAATTTGGTCCAGTTTGTTTAATCATATTTTCTTTCCTTGTTAATGCTCCATAAAGCATTTACTTGTCTGGGTCTAAACTTTGTTCCAAAACCACTGAAGTCAAGTGTTTAAATATTTCAAAAATGGAATGTCAGATAGTGTTAGACTGCACAGCAAGAGAGTATTTTGCACAACAAAAGAGATTGGTTTATATATTATGTTTGTCATTTTCTACGTTTTTCGTTTTCTTGTGAAAAGTTTAGACGGTTATGCAGACAGACTCAATTAGACTGAAAGGCTTAGAATTTGTCACGGACTTGTAAGTAGTTGGTACAGTATGGTAACAAAAATCAAAACTGTAGATGGATTATTTTCTAACAACATAATGCAGAAGATCCATCAAATTTATTTTCTTTAATACTCAAAATTTAGCCTAATCAGAATTAATTAAGATTCTCAGCTACTCAGCAGCAGTAAGAAATGAAGAGTTGAATTGTAAAAACTTTTAGTTGTGATACATACTGTAGAATACAAATATATTGAACATATCAACATAAAAGATATTAGAATAAAATTGGGCTATTATTTTTACTGCTTCAATTACTGTTTATTTTTAGATATAATAAACATGTAATATAACATACTTGCACATTACAAAATAGGTAAGTAAAATTACGGCCAATGTTGTACATTTCTTTTTTAATTTAAAGAGTAAGAATAGACAATGCACTGTCTCCGATGTAATATGAGATACGACAGCCTCATTTTCAATCATCCTTCGGGCTGCTACTTGAGGGACTGTAGGCTAATGTTAGCTTACATACAACTTTATGTTGAGGTTCAACATCTGTCATCTACTAGTCCAAAGTATTTCCAAACTGGACTTAAATTGCTCTGAGTGCCAATTACTTTTTCTGCAACCACATAGATGTTGCTGAGCTTCATCTCAGCATGACACACAATTAATTTTAAATCAATTAAAATGACATTCTGAGACTCCTATTCCTTGTGTAGTAATAGCAAAACTCTTTTTCGTCAATTGTTTGTTTTTTTGCTTGCATATTCTAAGATTTGGTTATATGATGGAATTAAGAATGTTTGTTGTCATGATGATGACACCTTGTATGAAGCAACTTTTTGCTGAACTGCCTTTATAAAAACATTTTTTCATGTTTTAGAGAAAGTAAAAAAAAAAAAAAAGATTGCTCGTTGTGTGATTATTTAGTTCCATGAAAATAATAAGTGTTTATCGAGGAAATATTTTACATTTATACCATTGAGGAAGGCCCCTCCCATTTGGGCTGGGCAATGTATATGATATATATGGTTATCAGTGCTTCCCCTAGAAAGAGCTGTTCGAGAAAATGCGTATACCAAATTTCTTACCCCACAAGTGCCCCTCTATGTTATTACCAACCTGAGCTTTGGTTGGGCTCCAGAGGTTTAGAGAAAAATTTTAAAATATAGTGTTGTTCATGGGAACAACACTATATTGTTCCCATGGGGCACAGAGAGGTACAGAGAGGCTCCGAAATGCAAACGATTCCTTTTGAATGAGTAGGGCTATAGCTAGGCAATATGGAAAAAATATTATATCACAATATGGATTATGTATCA
>KV751342.1:2841158-2893808 GCA_001698575.1 Mola mola
ATATGTAAATAATGTATGTATCTTAATATAGTATGTTTTCTGTAAATTTCATGACATTTCCAGAAAAAGCACTTATTATTTTGATAGTCCTGTGGATTAAACAATATCTAAACCCCCAAACCCCAGTTTTAGGTGTAAAACTATGTATTTGGGTGTTAAGAAGTGTTGTTGATTGATTCAGATCCGAATCACTTTTATGTATAAGAATTTAAAATTTTACATATTGTGTTATAAATATGCATAGTGAATGCTCTCTAAAGGATGAAATCTTTGACGGGGGCGACGGGGTGAGTGAGTGAGCATCAACAAAGTTGAGTGAGAGCAAAGTTGGCTGTCTAGCAGCCTTTTAAAACATTTAACCTTTTAGTTTTGTCTCATTAACAAAAACCTTTTAGCTTGTCAATGTCTCATCTTCGTCATGTAAAGAAAGGTCGTTGACAAATATTTTTGGTCATAGTTTTCATTAATGAAATGAGCAGTGCTAGGATTGTTGTGGGGGATTCTCTGCCTCGCTGCTCTGTGTCTGTTTGTTCATACTCAAGATCGCGTAGCAGAAGTCGAATGACGTATTAAGCCGCTGTCAGTCGGGTCACAGTCGCCGCTTTGATAGAATGACAATATAAATGATAGAATGACAGAGGAAAATATCTATTCATAGACATTTTCTCTCATCCCACAATATATATCATCATGTCGTCCAGCCCTATGAGTGACTGAAAAATTGACTTTATATATAAAACCTTACGCCCAATGTTAACCTGGCAGGTGTTTAACCTGTCAGATCATTGACCTGGTTGCCCACCAGGCCAGTATAATGGTAGGGTAAACCCTGGTTGTCATAATATGAGAATATACTGTATATTGTCGGAAATTTTGGATATTACTATATCATGACATGTTTCTTCTTTGGATTTCTTGGCTTTACAGGCTGCATTACTGTAAAATTATATAATTTTTCTAATTTCATCAGTCTTTATCACTCACTTCAGTCATTAAGTCCGCATTGCTAGGGATTATTTATGAAAAATCTATTTGTGTTAATATTTCATTTAAGAACCAAGCCACCCGTACAATTCTGTTGCAATATTGATATCAAGTTACAGAATGTTTGATTTTGTTGCCCAGTAAAGCCATGTATGAAAAGCTGTTCTGTATGTCGTAACACAGTCTTAAAAAATGGCCATGCTTCTACTGCATCCATGAGGTATCTACAGTGACTGTTACTGAACAAGCTGTCCTGAAATATTTTTCTAGATAAATAAAGGTTAAAAAAGACTGCTTCCTCGCAAAATGTGGTATTTTCAGGAGATTACCTATTGCATTAATTTCAAATCAAATTACGTTTTATATTTTATGTGTAAGCCTGTTTTTAAACAACATCAAATGGATCTCTCTCACAATCTCAGACATCCTTTTGAGAGAATCCCTTAATTTTACAGTGAGTGTCTTCCTCTTACTCACACTTGATGCCAAAATCCGCCACCTGCACACACACACTCACATTGTTAATTTTCTGCTGAGCTTTGGCAGCCCAGCTTTGCTTATCCCTGTATTTCATTCACCAAACTGCACTGACAAAAACACAATTCTTCATCTTCTGCTTCTTCCACTTGCCTTTCATCTTCCTTTTTATTCCTCCTCCCTTCCAAACATCCATGACAGGGATGTATCTGGTTCCGAACATGCACACTGGAAAAACACAGCCCAGTCGACCACTAGAGCACAGATGGGAATTGCTCCAATTGGCCAATTCAAGGAGACTGATACTAGCCCCAATCCATCTCTGAGGCCCCGCTCAGCATGGGACAGCAAGATGACACCCGCTGATGAAGCACTTGGAGAGACTTTAAAGGAGGATGGACTTGCTTGATATCATGGTAGAACATGGACAGACTAAATGCGAAGTTCTCTGCCGCCTCCTTCATCCGTCAACATCTACACTCAGGCACTATATACACAAACACTTTTTATCTACACGAAGCCATGTGTGGGAGATGTGTCAGCCAATGCATCTGATCTGGAGAAGAGTAATAGATGACGCCAATGAAATGTGAGCATAGAAAGGGAGTGACGAAACATCACATATCGCACATCCCATTCAAAAGCCTTGAGAAATATCTAAAAACAAAAAAGGTGAATAAAAAACTGTTTTAAAGAAGTGCTGATTTAACTGTGCATTCATTTTTGAGGAATTGTGGTTCAGTGGATTGTTTCACATCCTATTTCACTGTTTTCTGATTGGCAGTGCACAAAGGATTGAAAACAAACAGCATGGACCACTTTCATAACACAGGGGTTATGTAGACATAAAATTAAATAAAGGTAGAGCAATATATTTATGCTATTATATACTTGTCAATCTCAAACCATTACCACCACTCATTAGTGTACATTTTTAATATTTGGATGTATAAACATTTTATAGAAATTAAGTATTCCATAAATAAAAATAAGCAGTGGTAGGGCTCTTTTCAGGCCTAAACAATGTCTGCACTGCTTCCCCTCAATCTCCACACTGAACTTCAAAACTTCCAACAATAAAAAAGGCTTAACTGTACACTTGTTATTTCAGACAAAACCCAGGACAAAAAAAACACCCACAACAGCCAAGTCTAAACTCAGAATATTTGAAGGCATGCAAATCAGAACATTTATCAGAAATAAGATAGTTAAGATTTTTTTTTAAAGGATTATTTGTTGGGAATTTAGGTCTTCTGAACCAGCGGTGAATCTTAAAAACCTCCACTAATATTTCAAGAATTTAATTCTAAAAAGCTAGATTTTCTGTGGGGTGTTTGTTTAAAAAAATACTATACAAAGGCAGCATTTGTTGCAGAGCTTTTAAAATGATTTAACAAAAAAAAATGCACATAATATTATGTTCCACTGAACAAATAGACATGATACGAATGAGCTTTTGTCTGCCGGGTGACACAACGCACCATCTTGCAGAAAACACATCAATTGTTTGCCTTAAAAACAGGTTCTGTGCGAAACACGACTTCACACAAAACTATTCCTTCTTACCAGCCCTAAACATGTAGTCAAAAAGCTTATTGTTTTGGCAAAAGTTGATTGAGTTAATTGTAGTTGCTAAAGACAAACAACAGTTGCTGTGTAAAGGAGCTTTCACATGCGGAGCCAGTTTGTTCTGTGATGTATGATAACATTTTAACTCACTCGCTGTTTTGCATATAGCTGATGTGTTTCACTGTCCAACGGGAACAATTTCACTAATTAAATAGAGGATGTTTGCAACATGGGAATTTTTTTCTTCCAAAGAATTAAGAGTGACAAGGATGGATAAGAACTCATCACTATGCACTCAATTAATGAAGAAAACTCCCACAGAACAGGAAATATGACTGCCATCTGCTCTCCTGCATGCTGGATAGTGAGTTGATGTTTGGGGATGGAGGAAGGGAGAAAAAGAGAGGGAGGAAAGCTGTAGAGAGTGGATATCCCAGACAGCGCCCATTAGAGGTCCGACCGCAGATGTAAAGTCTCACCACTGAGCCACACAAGTGGAACTCACAGAGTTTGTGAGGGGTTTGGAGGTATGGGGATGGGGTGCTAAGAGGAAAATATAAAAAAATGGCAAACTCATGGAAATCTTCATCATTACTGTTGTTAACAGAAAGAATTTAATCAGCTGTGACTGTGGTGCTCATACCATGCCAAGAACCTTCTGGAGGCCTTCAGCCAGCGTCACAGCCTGAGCAGATGCACCTGTGACAACACAGGCCGATTGTGACAGAGTGTCTGAAACACAAAGATAGGTGACTGGTTGAAAGACATAGAGAGAGAGATCAACTGCATGAACACAAACTTGACAAACTTGACAAATCTAGCACTTTAGTCTTCTGCCAACAGTAGAGTCCATTACAAAAGCCAAATACACATAACTGAAAACATTTTATCCACCAAAAGATTTTTTACATTTAAAATATATTAAACATTTGCAACATTAGCCTGCTATCCAATAGTTCACCTACACCTAACATGGTTGTTTATTCACTTAAATAGAAAATCAGTTAGAGCTCAGCAGTGACGGAATAAGGATTCAGTTAACAAAAAGTGAATGTGAAAGTTTTGAAGTACACACAATTATGAGTGTTGTGATAAATCTGGAAATAAATCTGGTGAAATTTCCTTTTTCATATCTATGTCATTTCTTTCAAAATATCATGCAGCCCATGCTGTAAGAGTGACGAGGGAAGCATTGGCATTACTTTCAATATTTCTGCCAGGGCCACGCAAGATGACCTCCATGATCCCATTCTACTGATTACATCAACCAAACTATCATGTTTTGCTTTCACTGTTTTCATCAAGAAACCTTGAAGCTGAACTTATATACACATATATACATTCTGTGTTTAAATAGCCTTCAATTGAAAAATTGTGTAAATGTCCACACACACAGACAAGCACAGAAAACATAGCCATGCCTGCACACATATAGACACACCCACAGAACTACAGTATGTGTTAGCACCAAGAAATGCATACACACAAACCGGAACACTCAACAGTTTCTCATGCTGACAGATATGAAAACTTTCTTCCACGTTGTGTCTAAAAAAAAAAAATACAATGAGTGCATTCACATCAGGAGCTCTGGTTACAATCGCTGTGCACCTTCTGTCTTCATCAAACAGGTAATTGTTGGTCCAGGTGCTGGCAGGGTGAAATACGTGGCTGTGTTTATTTCCTTTTCCCTGATTGTGATAGACTCTCGTGTGCTGACTTGCTCTCCATGGCATTCACACTCTGCTTATTGCCGCTGAGTTCCAACCAAACGGAACAATACAACAAAGAATATCTCTTTCTATGAACAGTGAGGTGCCATTTTGGTTCAGTCTATTCAAGTTTAAAATGCAGACAGACAAAAACCCTTACAATGCTCATTTTCTGAACATTTAACCAGTCTGAGAAAACGTAGTGCCTTCAGCCTTTCATGTGTACATGAAGACATCATGTGTGTATATATTATAAAAAGATGAAAAGACCCACTACACACATAACATACAGAGAGTCTGAAGGTAACTGACCTTTGATAATAGACTCTGCAGCAGCCAAATCCCTTTTGTAAGTGACCTAGAGGACAAAACAACTTTAAATCATCAGTTCACTCAAATAAAAAATAAATTTAATATTTTTCATCATGTATTTTTCCACAAGGATCTATTAAAGTGCAGATAGTTTGGGTTTTTCAGTGCTAAATTGTAAGGTATCTACCTCACATCCGCTACACGCTATCTCAAGTATCATCAAAGAGACACAGCGGAGTGAGACACGGAACTGGAACCGTCATTTACTGACAAATTAGCTTGTTATTAAACAAGATTTCCACTATCATTTTATAGGCCCCAATGTCAGTGTTACCACCATCCAGGTGTGGTGGGCGGCCAGGCCAACACCACCACCCACTTGGTCAACATCAGAGAAAGAAAAAAAAGGAACAAATTAATTTTTCATATATATACTGTATATACATGCTAAATCCTGTCAATTTCAAATAACTTGTAAGGCTGGGCGATATGACGATATATATTGTGGGACGAGACAAAATCAGTAGATGTTTTCATCTATTGTTTATATCCCCATTCTAGCAAAGCAGCGACTGCGACCCGACTCACGTAAGCTTTTTACGTCATTCAACTCCCCCTTTACGTTTACTACACGCAGTCTCGAGTAACAACAAACAAACGGAGGAGTGAATCCCACAAATCCATTCTAGAAGTTTTAATTTTGTCAATGAAAACTGTGATGAAAATGTTCATCAATGACCTTCTATACCTGATGAGCCAAAAATTGTGACAAGTTAAGTTGGAGTCTAAAATGTTAGCGGTGGATGAACGGACATCCAGAATGACGATATTCTCCCTGTCTACTCAGAATGTGAGCAATGAGTGCAGACTGAATGTCAGTTTTAGCATTTTCCTGGTCTGTGTCTGTGTGGGGAACAGCATAATGCTTGCTCACTCTCGCTCTACCACACACGTTATAGATATTACAGAGATGAGATGAAGACGAATTTGTTCCTAACAGACGGGGGACTTCCGTCATTTAGGTAGAATTTGGTCATATTACGGGGAGAGGAGGCAGTCGTCTCCATAAAAGATTCAATCCTGTAGAGAGCAGTCAGCATGCATATTAATAACATAATATGCAGAAATCAAATTTTTTGCATAAAATGTCAAGATTTGGATCTGAATCAATCACCAACACTATTAAACACCCAAATACATTGGTTTTCATCTGAAAATTTTATGAGTTTAGATATTCTTTAATCAACAGGACTACTAAATAAGATATCAAGAGGTATGTGGTTATTTTTTGAGATTATTTCTTTAAATTTAAAGAAACCCTACTACATCGTGATGTATATTCTGATTGGGATGAAGGAAGAAGGCGAGACATGGGGGAAGCAATGAAAGACGAATTCAGTACGTTCTCAATGTTTATCAGCTCTTGCCACTTGGCCTAAAAAAAATTCTAGGGAAGACACTAAAACATTTTCAAACACAGAGGCCTGGTGTAAAGACGCACAATGATAAAAATTGTGGTGGGTGGGGGGCAGTTTTTATCTGTTCCATCCTGTAGACAGCAGTCAGTGTGCATATTTATAACGCAATATGTAGAATTCAAATTCTTTGTATAAAAATGTCAAGATTTTGTCTGAATGAATCAACCAACAACACAACTTAACCCCAAAATACATTGTTTTTCAGCTGAGAATCTAATGGCATACCTATATGTCTGCTGCAAGAACTTTTTCTGGTGACTAGGAACCATTTCAAACTTTGGACCTGAGGCACTGGGGTCTCAACTGGGTTCCTAAAGTCAAAAAAGTCCATGTACCAAGGGTTGTACCAAGGCAAAGAAATGATGTCAGCCACAGCACGAGAGCATTAAGAACAATACATGGCATACCTTTAGCTTTTTTCTAGCAAACCAGTCACTTTTTTCGATTATCAGACTTATTTGTCTTTTTCATGGTTCCTTGGAAGCAACAAATATTTTCTTCCTGATTTAAAAGGTGTTATGATACAGATCAATCAATTTATTTTTTTTTTTTAATGAAATGAGATTTAAGACAAACTATAGATGAAAAAGTGCTTTTATCATTTCTCAGACAAAAATGACAAAATATTGTAATTTTTCTTTTCTTAACAAAATTAAAGAACTTTACAACCTGCAAATCAACACACATTTCCTTTTGTTTGTAAATGAGAAAATTAAATGTCCCCTGTCTTAAAGTCAAACAAAGGCTTTGCCTGTAATTTCAACTAGGAATAAAAATTTTTTTAGAAGGAATATTAGCAGAACACATTTTCAGAGACATTCACTATTTCCCTTGCTGTCTCAGACAAAATTACATATTTAAAAATCCTTTTTACTTCTCAACTACCTTAGATTTTGTTTCTCTATAAAGCACTAGAATGAGTGTTTGCGTGATAGGATGGAGTATTTGGGCTCCTTTGTGTTGTCTCAGATGGAGCTGACCATAGCTTCTTGCTGTGATGCTGATTAATATACTGCATCATGTTCATTGTGCTATTTGTGTAGGTCAATGCCTTCTTGCAACATTTGCACACAGTTGTCTTGTCGGTTACCATCACAATCCACACCATGTTTGCTCCTGCTGTTTTCAGCTTGCTCGCTGCTACGTGCATGGACAGTGAGGTCACAGTATATATGTACAGTACAGTATGTACAGTATGTATCGCAATTTATTCAATGTCTCAACTGAACTGGTGTGTCAAATATTCTTTTTAGGGATGGGCATTTCAGTCATTTCAATATTAGAGTACTCGCAAATTTTTTATTTTTTTTTTACCGTTAAAGATAAAAATGGGAGCGTAATGCGGAACCAATGTTGTGGACTGAAGGTTTGGCATATGTTTACTAAATAGCCTGCTGTAGCCCACTATATAGCAGCTATAGGGCTGTCTGAAAACATTAGAATATAACAACTTTGCAATTCTGTACATATCCAACAATGGAAACCAGGTGCACTTTCAAATGTACACGCCCACTCCTTGGCAGCTGCTTTACGGTTGTAGGGTCTGTAGTAACAGCCACCTCGTCAACACATTGCTAATCAGCCGTCAATTCAGTTCCATTGTCCTCAGACATCTTTCCACTCTTGTGGCTTGTACTTCGGCCAATTATAAGCTTCTCCTTCCACAAAACTTAACAGGATCATATTTCCAGTCACCATTTTCATTATTAGCACTAGCATGTTAATCTTCACCCTTGTGTTATCATCACAGCAGTATGTGTTAAAAGTGCAAGCAGATGATGTGAGGCAAGACTGTCGGTTGTCTGTCTGTGCTGGTTACTTCTCGTGCTTTAAGCGCGAGTGGTTAAACATCGAACTAATATTTCTATAATTTTAATATATTTACATATATATATATATATTTTGTTTCAGTCAAGGTTTACGGCCTCACTTTTCCTGCTCACAGCTGACTTGGTGTGTGTAACGCCAAATAAGTGCAACAGTTTTAGCAAGAAACATGGCACACGTACGCAAATAGTAAAATGCTACTTAAATGATAACGTCACCAAAGAGTATTTGAATACTCATACCCACCCCTAATTATTTTTAGTTTTCAAACCAGGTCCCAGTGCATCATTACATCCTTATCGACAAGGCCACTGGCAAACTCACCTTCCACAGTGTTGGCGGGCCCTGGATAAGTTTGGCATTTGTGCCACAGTACTGCAGAGCCAGATGGAGACACTCGGTGCCAAACTCCAAGTCTGACTCACTGCACTGCAAAAGAGAAGACAGCAGAAAGACAAGAGGTTGAAAATGACACTGATTCAATCCAGTTTCTTAAATGTAAGAGCTTGCTACTTTTCTCTTTGTCACTTATGATTGCAAATGAAGAGTCTGGGTTTTGGACTGTTGGTAAATTGCAATGAACATCTTTGGAAATGTTAATCTATACGGCAAAAAAATAATAAATTGTAACAATAATGTTCACGTATAATAAAAAAAATAATAATCTGTTGTGAGGAGGTAGTAGGTTTTGTACTTTTTGTACTTGGGGAGGAAGCACATCTCTGATTTAATACTTGTTGAATAAGGCTCTTCTTTTGTTAAGGTATTGCTCTGATAATTTGTTTCTGGGCTGCATGCAGCTAACTGATGCCTGTTATTCTGTACTGTGATCAGAGGTGGTGTTCCAACAGAAGACAAACAGGCTCGTAACATCATTCTGCTGTCACCACATATTTCAGCAGACACTGTTTTCTTTGGCTGATGGACTGTTGGCCCCCTACCACTCTTATCTACTTGGTTTCATAAGGTCATAAGGCATTTTCTCACAAAACATGGTATGTTTTCTTGTATAAATGTCAATGCGACATAAATGGTTGTTCTCTCTGATGTGACAGAACGAAAAACTTCAGTTTTTAACCAGTCCTCATGATGTGGTGCACAGTTGCATCATGTTTAATGCATTCAAAATTTTCATCATTGGGGAAGAACTTGGTCTATTTCAAGATCCTGTTATACTCTCCTGCTTCCTAAATGGCAAAAAAAACAAATTTCAAAACAGCACAGTGCTTAGATTTATTTTATTATGAATGTTTTGTGTTTATTTAGTAATTAATAAAAGGCTATTATTATATATACACTATACCTTACTAACCCTTTTCAACCAAAGAGCTCTGACATTATTCTGTCATACTACACGAACAGTAGTATATTTAATTGAAAGAAAATACTTATGCTATTCATTAAAATTTGATGTTTTTCTTGGCTTGTTTAGGGTGGAAACTAACTTATGTATTAACATGTTTGTCTTGTGTTCTGACTAAGCGCAACAGGTCTCACCCTTTCCTGCTTCACCGCGGCACCAGACAGGGATGTTGTCTCTCTCCTATGCTTTTCACTTTGGCCCTTGAACCCCTGGCCATCTCCATTAGAGCTAATCCTTTAATAGCTGGCATACAACACAGCAGATCTGAGTCCACCATTGGTCTGTATGCAGATGACGTGGTCCTGACTGATGTGAGGACTTCCCTCTACCCTCTTCTTGACCTAATAAGCAGGTTTGGACAACTTTCTTGGTATGCCATTAACTGGCAGAAAAGTCTATTTATGGCCTTGGCTGATGGACTCGACTCAGGTTTTCTAGACAACCTACCGTTTAAAAATCTCCACTGATCATTTCGTGTATTTAGGTATCAAAGTTCCTAGGAATCCAAAGCTTCTTTTTAAACTAAATTATTTGGACATGATTGACAGCCTCAGAAATATGATAAACAAATGGAAGCGCCTCCCTATGTCTTTGATTGGGCATGTTAACATTATCAAGATGGTAGTTCTTCCTATATTAACTCTTTATCCCAAACTCCCAAACTCTTTATCTTTTTCAAAATGTACCAATATTTAACCCTTACTGCCTCCTTCTTCAAAACAATAGAGTCCATCACTATGCCCTTTATTTTGTCATACAAACTGCCCCGTATATCTAAGGCATATCTGCAGAAGTCTCCAGCTGAGGGTGGACTTGGCCTTCCTGTTTTTCGGCATTATTATTGGGCCTGCAATGCGAGGACGTGGGTCTATGGTACCATACTCCCTCTCTGCCCCAGTTGGCCTCTAACTGAGTCATGTGCTGCAATAGCGCATACTGGAGTCTCATTGGCTTATTTTTTATTTGTTCATACTGATTTAGCAGATTATAGGGTTGATGTTGTTTTTTTTTATGGCAAATCTACAAACAGTCAACAATACTGTCTAAAAGTCCAGAGCTAAGGAATTAGTTGCTACATAATATCAACTACCCACTGACAAAAGACTTCTTATAATTGTTCAAAATGTTACACCTCTTGTTCCAAAGTCATTAGTTCTAAGCTGATGAATATCTTAGCTATTTAACTCTAGTGACCCAAGCGGCTAGGATGTGAGCACTGAAGAGGGCATAAAACCATATCATTTAAATATACAATAAACTGGATGACTGAGCTACAACAACCACTAAATGGGATGTTCACATGTTATTTGCCAATTTTTTATGTTATCTGAATACCTGATCTTTTAAAGCACTAAAAATAAAAAAATAAAAATAAAAAAAAATCGTATGGGACTCTTTCATGACCAACTGAGTGCAGTGCAACAAGCAATGACAACTTCTAAAATCCATCTGATGAAAATGTTAGCAAACAGTATCATAATAACACAAACATCAAATATGGAGAAATATCACTGTCTTTTAGGTTATTTTTCACCTCCACCAGCGCTTTCAAAAAATAGCTGGCTGCTAAATGCTACCATATCTTTACCAATTACACGGGTTTACAGTATGAAACAAATTTTAAACAGTAAAAGTCCAGCAAAACAATCAAAGTTGATAAAATTTTCCAGGGCTGAAATCAACTACAGACTCTCGTGATAATTTTTTTTGCTTTATACCTTTCAGTTTACCATTGTTAGTATGAAAACAATGATTAGAGCAGGTTAAAACTATTTGACTGTATTGATAAGGAATCATTTTAGTATTAGTACTAAAACTACAGGTATTTTTTGGGTAGTACCTAGCATTTTTGGCTAGTATTGAGTTGAGTCTTTTTACATATTTAACTTTAATCAAGGACTCAGAGCTGGGAATGCTCGGTTCATGTAGCTCACATGAAGGTCTGGACTGAGGCAATGAACTCACTTGGTTTAAAATACAGTGAGGACTACAAAGAAAAATCCATGATACCTGAGAGAGTATAGTATTTTATCAAGCTATAAAAGAGAGGGGGTCTTTCATTCCAGGGACCTTGGAACAAAAGACAGAAATTACAGTAGAAGAGTGCACTTGGTCTTGACGTAATTTAACCTTTAGCATTTTCTCCCTGTACAAAAGATTTCACTGAGTGCTGGATAAAGTGTCTGCCCTTTTGTCTTTTCAGCCCTAAGTTCTTCTAGTCTCAATGGATGTCAAGACACAAACGTGCGGCTCTAAGAGTTTTTTTTTTTTTTTTCTTCATGAGCATGTCCTAAAGTCCTAACCTGTCACTTCCCCTAGCTTTTGAAAGGTTCGAGGGGGGGGGGGGCAAACTCTCAATCCCTAACTTTTTTTTCTCCTCGGGAGACCTACCCAGTTTGTCTTAATTTTTTTAACTTGACTAGCCTTGACACCGCAGCACAAAATGTGAGCTCATTTTCAGAGAAGTCTGATGCCAAAGCCAACAGGCTTCTCCAAGCAAACTGAAGATACACATGTGCCAGGAATAAAAATAACTGCAGACAAAATGGGGTCCCAATTGGAGGCATACTTTAGCTCTTAGCTCAAAGCCTGCTGTATCAATTTAAAAAAGTGACTTTATCAGATCTAAAGTGTCTGAAGAATAAATAAAGTCAACCTCTGCAACCAAAATATCACATTAGGTTGGCCTGAGCCAATTTTTGCACTGAAGCCCTGCATTCAGGGACTAAGGCATTCACAGCTTACATCAGCAGACACATGCTTTCCTTTTTCAAGTGCACATATTTAAACACTGTCAACTGCGAGACAATTAATCCGAATGCACCTTATGCACTATGTGTCATGTAATTTCTGCACTATGTAGCCATTTTTCCAACTTTTGCTTTTGTTCCACAGGCTAATCTGTTGCAGTTGTGCACAATATATAAATCTGTCATTTCTTTCCCAGACACAGAAGCGGCAGAGTGAAAATGATAGCCCCCAAGCCACAGTCTCTTCAGAAAGGAACCCTGCAGGTTCTGGCACATCAGCCCAACAATGAAGGACTGTCTGTCGAGGCCTGTTATGATGTATGAGAATCATTAAGACTTTTGTCACCTTTGAGGCAGAATTCTCAGAGCATAAATCTCAACCTGTCATTCCAGAAGATCTGAGAGGCTTTTTTTGTGCAATTACATGGTATAACATTCATTACCAGGACTACATGGCACGTCTCTGCAGGACTATACTTGTCCTAAGTCTTTTAATGGTAAAGAAATAACTGTTTATTATGGAATCATGTTAGCTAAAATGTTTGTGATATTCTTATACAAACTCGCAACATTCTTGTGTAAACAATACACTGATTTAAGCAACAATTATTGAAGTAACTGAGACACACCACTTGCCCCTCCATCATTACCACCACTGAGTTGGTCCTTCAGCAACCCTAAAAGCCAGCTGCTCCTGTGGAGCTGCTCAGTGACTACGTGCATTCAAGTGTTTTTTTTTTTTTTGTAAGACTTTTTAGAGATTCACACAACATATTTATTTCTCTCAGATTTTCAGCAAAAATTTGTTGAAATCCACAGAGCATTTCTCCTCTACCAAGATAACCCTTCCACCTGACAGGTGTGGCATATAAAGATGCCGATTAAACAACATGGTAATTGCACAGATGTGCTTTGAACTCATCACAATAAGAGGTCACCCTAAAATATGCTATTTTATTACACAACAGACAGAGCTTTGAGGAAGGGCTGTGGGCTATGATTGTAAAATAATATCACTATTATTTTAGTCCATATTACAGTACAAGGTATTATCAGTGCTAATAAAGCGCAACAAAATCAAATAAACATTATTGTAAGACTGACTATTAGAATATTAACAAAATATTACCATATTGATTTTTTTTTCTAAATAATCATCAATAATATGGATTTAATGAATAAAGTGGGTAACTACGCAAAAATGGCAAATATTGGAACCAATAGGACACTCTGATAAGTTCAGAAAATTACATCATTTTACAGTAATGCAGCCTGTAAAACCAGGAAAAGTCTACATGTATGCCATATCACATAATAACGGTATCCAAAATCTTAGACAATATATTTTCTCACAATAATGGTATGTAATGTGTATATGTTGCACAGCCCTACTTTGAGGGAGCTTGTAACTGGCAGTGCCTCAAAACTTGCAGAAAAGAGAAGAAATACAAAATTGTTGGGGTCACGTTTTTTTTCTATGTCACATTAAAAACCAGCCAGGCGGGCAAGGTGAATCATTTATCAACTCGTCTGACAGAAATAAATAAGGATTTAATAAAATCCTTTATGAGCGAAAAGAAAACAGACCATAAATTATTTCTTCCCCTCCCAACCTTCAACATTTCCAGTAAATAAACACCAGTGGACACGATCATATTAGCCCTTGTTTAGATTCCCTGCAGTGGTATTCTACCTGCTGCTTCCATATGAACTAATTCTCAGGCAGGGCTCTGATGGCTGGTTTGACAGAATCTGAAGGAATCATTTTAAATAACTTCTCAAAACATCATAAAGAAACTTTTTTAATAAATGCTAACACATGTTTTATCTCCAACATGACTTTTTTATTAGTATTGTTTTTTATTAACATCATATATTATATATTATTATCCTAATTTATTTCGGCATTATTACATTTAAATTCACTGAAGCACTGAAACTTTTAAAACATGGTCCAAACATGTAAAGCGTTTTGTATGTTAAGATTTTTGTTATTGAAAAAACATTATAACTATTTTAGATAGATAGACAGAGATAGAGATAGAGATGACTTATTAATCCCCGTAGGGAAACTAATTTGTCACAGCAGCAATATTGTTCTGGTACGGGACCAGTGGACATATAACACTATAAAGGTATAGAAGTATAAATTAAAATAAAAATAAAAGTACAAAATACACACAGTATTGACAGTTGTAGGATTCTAAAAGTATGTACAGATGTTGTGCGGAGTGCAGCGTTTAGTGCAATTATGAGGAGGTGAATGATTTTAACACGTAAAGTGTCTAGTGTCTAATAACAGAGGTGTTGAAAAGTCTAATTGCACTGGGGAGGAACGACATCCTGTATCGTTCCGTGTAGAAGCGGGGTTGGATCATTCTGTTGCTAAAGTTGATCCTCAGAATGTTCACAGTTTCATGGAGGGGGTGAGAGGTGTTGTCCATGATGGCCAGCAGTTTGCTCGGCATCCTCTGCTACACCACCTCCTCCAAGGTGACCAACCGATAGCCGACAACAGAACCTGCTTTCCTGATCAGTTTATTCAGTCTGTTGGCATCCTTTGCCTTGATGCCTGTGCCCCAGCACACCACAGCAAAGAAGATGCCGCTCGCAACAACAGATTGATAAAACATCAGGAGCATCCGGTTGTATACATTGAAGGACCTGAGCCTCCTGAGGAAGCAGAGCCGACTCAGGCCCTTCTTGTACACAACCTCTGTGTTGGTGGACCACTCCAGCTTGTCCAGGTGGTCTCCCAGGTACCTGCAGGTCTGGACAATTTCCACATCCGTCCCATTAATGCAGACAGGAGTGGGTGGGGGCTAGTTCCTCCTGAAGTTCACCACCATCTCTTTCGTCTTCATCACGTTCAGCTGCAGCTGGTTCTCACTACACCAACACACGAATGGGACAACCAGGTTCCTGTACTCATCTTTCTGTCCATTCTCCACACACCCGACTATGGCCGTGTCATCTGAGAATTTCTGAAGATGACACGACTCAGTGCTGTACTGAAAGTCAGAAGCGTAGGTGGTAAAGAGGAAGGGGGACAGCTCAGTTCCCTGGGAGGCACCGATGTTGCAGATCAGATGTTCAGATACACAGTGCTGTAATTTTACAAACTGCGGTCTGCCCGTCAGGTAGTCCGTGATCCATGCAATCAGAGGAGAATCCACCCGCATTCCTCCAGCTTCACCTTCAGCAGCCTAGGCTGGATAGTGTTGAAGGTGCTGGAGAAGTCAAAGAAGGTGATGCGGACAGTGGTGTTGGGTCTGTCCAGTGCCGAATTATACCTTCTGCAGCAGACAGATGATGGCATGGTAACCGTAACTTTGTGTGGCTCAACACTTCCTCACTCAGATCTCTTGTTGCCATGCCAATATTACTTGTAACTAGGAAATTACAGACTTAAGCTGCACATTAAATGCCTCGCGATCAAAATGCAGAGAAAACAGAACTTCATGTTATCCTTGAATTTCTTATCATCATGTATGCACTTGTTTCAAAGTCAGTAGAACCCCCAGTGATGTCGTTACCACCCACCTTCACATTAATGGGATGCCGTCTTGTGCGTTACATGCAAAATAAAGAGCACAGACTCACCCTCTGATAGGCTTGGTAGATCACATCATAGGTGAATCCCTGAGGCATCTCGCTGGCTCTGTACTTGGCTCGCTCCAGAGAATGATCCAGGAAGCCCTCAGATGTGATGGCTATCACTGTGGAAACAAGAGGTCGGATAGCTCCAGCCGCCTGAAAAAGAGAGAGAATTTTTACCCATAAAACCTCTGTGCAGAAGGGAAGCTTGGCGCTTGGAGGTGTAATGATATAGTCGGCTCACAGTTTGATGAATAAAAAGAGTTCCTCACAAACTTTAAATAAACGCTTAAACTGTGAAAGTAAAAAAAATCCATTACAACTTTGGCATGTTGTGTGCAAAAGCATCTAAGTTTTACCCTCCTCTGTTGTTTCCAATAGTTTCTGTTACAGGTTACATTAGGTCAAAAAAAATAATGTGATAAAAAACAAAAATCTTGTTTGAAAAGCATATTTGTATATAAATATACCGTGAAGATTAAGAATGTTTGGAGTGTTCTAAAGGGATAAAAATCAAATTCTTAAATATTGGCCAACATTTTCTGAAGTCAGTAGCATTAAATGTTAGCTGAAAACAGAGGTAAACAGATGACCTGCACAGCAAGAAATGGGATGTGGATGAAAATGATCAACAACATTCAGTGCTGTTTCTCTTTTTTTAATTCCACTTAATCAAAAAGTAAGGGTACTTTCACACTTTAAAAACCTTTGGTCCCGACTTTCAAATATTCAGGATGATCCAAAACCACAATTATGAGTGTAACAGGTGGTCCTTGGTCAAATTTTTTTTTAAAAAAAAAAGGATATTTCATTCTTGATCAAACCGAACCATGCTCCCTTTCATGTCTGTAGTGTAAACATTTGTGGACTTTCAAACCAAACACAGGAATGGAAAGCAGGCTGTCATCATAACCATGTACAAAGAAGGGGGGAAATTAGCTGCAGGCCCAAATGGGGAGAGGAGGAGGACAAATATGATATTAGAAAAAGTTAGCCGAAAAAAAAAAAACAAACTGTGACAATTTCTAGATATTTGGGGTAGGTTAAGAGAGAGGATGTGAAAGGATGGAGGAGGAAAACCACATGAAGATAAAGAAACAATTCATTAATTTTCCTCCATTCATTCAAATGACCACAAAAGCAGACTTGTTGAGAGTGAACTACCCAAAACTCATACTTGAGTAAAAGTTATAATGATGAAAACTCACTTTGTTAAAGTGAAAGTCACCCATACAAATACTACATTTTTTGAAGTAAAAGTTACTAAATGTATATCTGATATTAAAAGTAACATTCTGGCAATACACTCTGGCCCTTATTATCATTTTTACATGCCTGAACTGTATATACCGTATACTATAGACTGAATGCTTCGTCATCTAGATCAACATTCATATCCAGAAGTCAACATTTTTCAGATTATCAGAATCAGTGTTTAATCAGTTTTGAATCTGACTGCCAATCAAATAAATGCATCTAAAAATACATGACCTCAGTTCTGATGCAGCAATATTTTTGTGCCTTTTCATTTGCCTCCAAAATGTATTGGAGTGGACGTTTTAAGTAGCAAAGAGGAAATATAAAGTAAATATAAATGCCACAAATTGTATTTTACTAGAAGTAAATTTATTTACTTACATTCCATCACTACACAAAAGACAAACATGATATCAAACATGCACCAATCAATATCGATCAGTGGCATAATTCCAATGTGAAACAAAACCTTGGCGCGAATGTACAATATAGCAGTGCCACGTAGCAAAAACATGAACTCTGGTACAGCCTTTAAAAGAAAAACTGGAATTTTTTAACCGAAAAGTCCATTTAACACATGTTTTAACACGTTTTGAAAGCTAAAGATGATTTTTTTCATTCGGACGTTCCGTAATCCCTTGTGCCGTTGCACTGTAGCCTTGTTGAGCTGATCAGTCATAGCAACCAAACTCCATACAACAGGTAAAAAAATAAAACATGTATTTTGTGAAAATTTCAACCCCCCCAACCAGGAAAGAGGGGCTTAGGTTGAAAAATACTAGAACTCTCCTTTAAACTGTGAAAGGCACCCTAGAAATACGGATTATCGTTTTATTTTATCACAATTTCACTCATGAGTCATAAAACAGAAAATGATCATGAGCAGCTGCTGAGAGCTATATGTGACTTAGTCAAATAAACTTGGTAGCTATTCAGCCATAACTGCACATTTCAAAGAGAGCATTTGTATGCTTTGAGTCAGCAGCCATATTACCAAGTAACAGTAAATCCATCTGGAGCACACACTGTAGATATCTCTTCTCTTGGGAATTGAAAATAATGTAAATATTTTAGATATTGTTTGCATCATATTACAGAATGACTGAATGAGTGTGATGTGTTAGAGAAAGATCAAGTAAATGAAAGGAAAGCATCCTACACATCCTGTTAAAATCCAAACTAATCTGCTGCATCTCCACGGTGACGGGCTGACTGCAGGAATACTGACGAGATAATGAAGAGCAGACCATTCGCTGCATTCACAAACCGCACACACAGACACAAACACTCAGAAACACACATAAATTTTGGCCTTACGTCAGGGAACTCACGCTTTTTTTCCACAACCAGGGCTTTCAACACAGCTGAGTTTCAGACGTGAAGTATTGTAACCGGCAGGACCAACCAGCAAGAGTGTTAGTCACGGCGGAGCAAATGTTTCATATTCATCTCTGATGAAATGAACGCTTCCGCCGGGAGTGATGGATCAGTCACTCTGATAAACAGGGCCAGGCTTCAGGTGCAACCACAAGACCCGCTTGTATTCTGTGGCCTGAACCAGACGGGAAAACTTTAACTTTGTTGTATTTCAACATTTGGCTTGTTTATGTTCACGCTAAAAAATTAACCAAAGGGCAAACGCAGGTGAAAAGGCTGGTGTGAGCAGCCGTATAACTGCAGCTAAACACGGTGGAGTTGTTTTCGCTCTGCGCTGTGATTGACCTGCTCTGTTTTTCAGCTCAGATCTTATGTGGAGATGAGCTACACTTTAATTAGCTGAACTACGCTGTCCAAGAATGAAGAAGTGAATAAATGTGGGGTAATTTCCCCTGTTTTTAGAGGGACTGCGAACTGTCTCTGAACTGCCGTTTTCTTGGAAATAGATACATCCTGCTTTAACGACTTACTGGAAACCCTGACAATCCATAGAGGTTTAATATTTACAACTTGGGTTTTGGAAATAAATTCATTTCCAAGTTGCGACATTTACTGAACTTTGAACATTTGCTTGTGACAGAATGACCGTCAAAGTGAATGTTTGCTGCAAGGAAAGGTGACTGACTTTGAAATAAAGATTAAAAAATGAGAGGTCCCCAAAAGTGAATCCAAAACAACTGGGTTACCCCATGGTGGCTGACTGCAGTATAGGTCATGAACACTGCACCTTAAATGTTAGCAGATGGGATAGGGCTCCAACTAATAAGTAAAAAATGTACCTGAAATTAACGCTTTCAAAACTGAAGTTTAATTACAAGCATTTCATAAGCATTTCATAAGCATTTCCAAGAGTGATGGCATCGACTATTAATCAGAAAAATATTGTCAGCTGTTTTAATAATCAATTAATCTTGTGAAAGAATTTTTTCAAGCAAATATTTGATGGGCCCATCTTTTTAAAAGTAAAGATTTAATGCTTTTACCTATATTATATTTTATCAAGACAAGTCATTTAACTTAATGTTTAACAGTTTTAGACTGCCGTAAAGACAAAATTTGCAATATATGGACATCAGCTTGAGAAAGTGAGATGGGTATTTTCACAATTTATGTTTTATAGACTAGATAACTACACTTCACATTTGCATTTTGTCTGCTATTTTTGCTTATGAAATTATTCAAATAACTGGTGATTCATCGGAATAATTAACATGATTTTTTTTGGGGTACGTTTTTTTTAAGTGGGTGGTAGTAAAAAAGCTCTCTCTTTATAAAAGAAAGGAGTTTTGAGGGGGAAACACTGTTCCAACTATGATAGACGGATTTCCCTTTCATCACGTTCATCATACTGACCCCATGTTCCTTGGCAGCCAGGGTGATCTTGTAGAGGAAGTCTTCCTCCACAAAAGGCCGCACGGCATCATGGATGATGACCACTTTTGGTCTGACTACGGGCAGCCCCTCCTCGCCCCCGTCGTCCAGAGCAAGGACTCCGTTACATATCGACCTGTGACGAGTAGAGCCACCTGTAACCACTCGAACCTTCCTGTGCTGAAAGCGCTGGATGATGTCCATCATCAAGTCTACGTTTTCTTTGGCAACAACGACCACAATGCATTGGATCCACGACACCCTGCAAGAACACATCAGCCGCTCAGAAAAGAAGACTCTTATGCTGAATAAGTATAAGAGGTATATACGGTATATAGGTATATATTAGTAAGTACTGAGACAAGTTTAATTAATTTCCCTACGGGGATTAATAAAGTCTTAATAAAGTCATCTCTAGTTACTCATCTATTTGTTATTGATGACGTTGAAAAGTATTCTTTAAAAGTTCCAAAGTTACATCTTCAAAATATTAATGATTTAAAAACATGTGAAGTTGGGAAAGTAGAAAATTCTCTTTTTTGAGAGGATAAATAGGGGAAAAAATGTTATGGTCTGTTTTCACTCTCCTTGTCAAGCTAACTGGCCGCTGGCTTTACCATCATATTTAGCATTTAGACATGAGAATACTAAGTCTGATATGCAGACTGTTCAAAATATACACTCCTGCACAACGATGATGGATCTGAGTGACCATGCTTAGATTGTGGATGTGGCACTGATGGCTTGTGGCCCTCCCGTACCAGGAGCCTCCGTGTAATCACTGAGGCCACACAGGCAGCAGCTCCCCCTGCTCTCGTGTCCCCAGGATGTTGCTGCACTCATTTCCTGACAACACGTAAACAACAAAAGCAAGCTAAGGAGAGACACATCCGATTATAAACACCGGTTGTTATTGTGCTGTTGTAATGAAGGTCAGGTGGTGATCATGACACAGTTTAAACGTCCAGCTTCACTTCACTGCTATGAAATCTGAAATCTGAAGACAATATTTCAGCCTGTCACTGAGTAGAGGAACGAAGTCTCCAATCCTTCGGTGCTTCAGAGCTTTAGCTCTTAGCAAAAAGGTCAGTTAATGGTAAATATTAAAGGGTCACTTCATGCGTCACTTCAATATCACATACATATATTTAATACCTGGCAGACAGCAGTATTAGAATCCCTCTTCAGGATTTTAAGTCTTCCTATTCCAAGAGAAATAAATATGATGAGGTAGAAAGCAATTCAAAAATAGAAGAAGTACTAGATCATATACTTAAAAGCAGGAATTTCAAAAAATTATTGTTCCAGTTAAGTGTTGAAGCTGGTAAAGACGGGGGTTTAATTCATTTATATACTTTGTGAATTAAACCCCCGGGTTCAATAAAGTTTTATTTAAATCAATTAAGGTGTCAAATTAATGTTGATGAGTAAAATGTAAGCCTACAATATCTCCTTCTGAATTGCAGTGTGTAAGTACAAAATAATGTAGCAGGCAACCACTTGGGGCCAGTGGAAGGTACCAGGTTCGATCCCAGACCCTGCCGTTAACAAGTCGAAGCGTCCTTGAGTAAGACACTGAACCATCAGTGTATGAATGTGTGAATGGTTAATGCTCCTGATGAGCAGGTGGCACCCTGCGAGGTAGTCACTGCCACCAGTGTATGAATATGTGTATAATGGGTGAATGCAAAACCTGTAGTGTAAAAGCACTTTGAGTGGTCAACAATGACTAGAAAAGCATTATATAGATACAGGATATTTACATTTTACCGAGAGAACTTCATAACTTCTGTCTGTGGACAGGATATAATGTTGCTTTCACATGCAAACTATTACATAGTGTGTTGTTATTGCCTGTTATTACCTAAAAATGCTAACAACACCCAGTAGCTGCTTTTCTGACTTGTTACCAGCTCATAACTTGAATGTAGTCAACTTGGATATGACGTTATTTCCAGCACTGACACCTGAGGTAAACGGAAACATAAACATGGTATGCAATTCTTGTGAAAAACTACATGCCAGAAAACTAACAACAAAAGCTAACAACATGGCCTGTAGGGCAAGTCCAAGAGCGTCTATGAGTATCTGTCGTCCTCATCTTTTTGTCCTGCACCATCGGCATTGTCATTCCTCATCTGTTTTTTTTCAGCCGACCCCACACTGATTCAGCATGCTGAATGAGCATTACGTCGGGTAGTGACAGAAGTCAAGCTCATTGGTTGCGTAAGTGGTGAAAAGGTAAAGTTCCTTAAACCGGCCGCCAAACAATTCATTAAGTGTGATTAGTTCTGCCTATTCCTTTCTTCCTCCACATCCGACAGGCCAACAGCTGACAACACAGTGCCATTTTCATCTTATAATAAGCCATGTCAAATGAACGAGTCATAATAGGTCAAACATTGTTTTCTTTGCAGTCTTCATCTACGTGTATAACTCTTCCAGTTTCCCTTTTTGGCTGATGTACAGTCTCTGATGCAGGCGCAGTATGTATGTACTACTTGTCAGTATGCCAACATCCTTGCCGTGTGCTCCTATGCAACCTTTTTTTGACATGATGTCTATGACATAAAACAAAACAACAAGGGGGTCTCTCCATTGTGGCAAGTTCTTGACTTCAGGTTGGTATGTACCAGGCTTAAGTTTGTTAAAGGAAAGTCCCGAAGCTAAATAAAGAGTAGTTGCTGGAGTTAGTTACAGTTTGTAGTGTTTAATGTTTCAACTTTATTTTGTTTTGCTTTCATTTGTTGGTTTATTTTATTTTGAGTAATATTATTACCATGATTAAAGTTTGTTATTTAAAGTACAGTTTATTCATACATTGCTATTGCTCTGATTTTAAGTTACTGAGCACCGGGTGAATATAAGGGGAATTTATATACAGTTTATGGGTAGGCTGGCACAGGGGAGTCAGTGCACTGGAAGGGTTCATGTTTTTTTTACCAGGACAAGAGCGATAGAAAATGCCATTGGCAAAGTTGTTTGCTTGCAAATGGAAACCAAACCACACCAAACTGGTTTTTCATGTGGACTTTTATTTTATTTTTTTTTTCCAAGCATCAGATCTACTTCTCGGGTACCTCAATGGTGTTTTGATGTGTCTGAGGCATTTTTTGATTAATCAGTTTTGTTTTAAGTTTGTGGACAAATTGCCACTGTAATAGTTATCATCTGGGAGTGAAAAAAGAACATTTTATTTTTTTCTCAATATTTCATTGTAACGTACAGTAAAGCAAAAAAAAAAAAAAAAAAAAAAAAAATTGAGGCATTTTGACTTCAGGTTAATTGACTATTTAAGTTTCTATTGTACTTTTTTTTCCCCTTTTTTCAAATTTATATTTTGAAGATATCACTAATATGCAATTTGGATATAATATACTACAGTACACGAGGAAGTAAACGTTATTACTTTCCATCACTTTTCTAGAGGAAAACTGGAAAATTCCCCAAATTAAGACAATTAAAATGTAAAAAGCTGGATGTCTGAGGCGCCTGCATAGACTGACTGACAGAGGAGGTGGTCTCCCGTTGCTCTCTACCGCCAGATTTTCTTTCAGCATTGTCCTACCTTTCGAAGCCCTGGA
Source organism: Mola mola (assembly GCA_001698575.1). Classification (NCBI taxonomy): domain Eukaryota; kingdom Metazoa; phylum Chordata; class Actinopteri; order Tetraodontiformes; family Molidae; genus Mola; species Mola mola. The sequence goes on from KV751342.1 coordinate 2,864,877, forward strand.
TAGTGTAGCTAATGAGCGGCCGGTCCAGAAACGAGCAGAACTGTTTCGGTGTCAGCAGCCCGGTTCTCTCTCCCGTACCCCCGGCGGGAAGAACCACAGACACCGGGAAGTCCACGCTGCAACCAGCCGGCTCCTGGTCGCTCTTCCCGGCCGCGCGGGTTGGGAAACTCCCGGGATGAGCGGGCCTGTTCGGTTCACAGTTATCGTCCTGCATGTTGTTTTGATTAACCTTCATCAGCTCGTGGATGTTGGGGTCGTGGGGTCACGACAGATCATTCTTAAACACTGTCTTTCCCCAGTCAATGGGCGGGGAAGGGACATTGCGGAAACATGGATGATGCTTTGGGAAGCGACGCGTTCAAGTTATTATAGTTAAACATTGTACTTCCGGCAAACCCTTTCAAAATAAACAGACCAAGTGTGAGTATTTTGTAGTTTACAACAAACCAAGGCCGAGCTATACTTTTAATGTGGGGAATTTGAAGGTGATCAAAATACTCTCACATTTAACTCATAGTCATGTTGTACAGGCGATGAAGAATATATAAAAAAAGCAGATTTTGTTATGTAATAGAAACAAATTAAATGAATATAGTGGCGCAAAAAGTAGGTCTAATAGTAAAGGTATTTTTACATTGGAAACCTGATTTAGTTAATTTACTATCGGATCAGCTTGCTGCCGGAGACTGATATGTTACAGCCAGAAATTTCTAATATTGGTAATACTCAAGTAAAGTGAACGTTGATCTGATTTTTTTTGTACTGAAAATGAAAAATGTAATGTTCATATGCTGTTCTGACTACCAAGTAATAAATCTCACTTTGAAAATCTTTATCTTATGTACTAGGGTTTAATCCATGTGCTGCAAATTCTAAACCAAAGTATCTGTATGACTGTTACCATGAAGATGGTAGTAATCGGTAAATTTTTATTACAAAGTGCAATATTATAAATTACAGGGGCATCTCAGGCTAAACCCTTAATGCCATATGTTCTTAAATGAAACATTGCTCTGCATCAAGACATGATGGTGAACTGTAGTGTCATACAGTAAAATGTCCACTGACAATACATGTGATCAAAAGTGATATTTATTTCGTATAAAAATGACAGATTTGTAAAAAGCTTCTTCAGAAGTCCCCCACATACTGATGCCACAAAACATATTGCCAGCAAAAATATATTACATCATACATCATAAATCTTACCTACTATCAATTTATACACAAGGCCGTGCTTCAAAAAGCAAGTGAGAATTAGATATATGTACAAGTATTTCAACAAGAATTCTTCAGACGTTTTGTTGACGTGTTGTTTACTGGTGTTGGAGGCTAAATCAATAGACGACACGTGCCCACGACCGCTGGGACAATGTTGCCTTGCTCAGGACTCCAGTTGTGTTCACGTTATGTTCAGCCTCATGGATTCTCAGCATGCTGTTGGAGCTCTCCATCATATTGAGGAACCAGCTTCACCTAACCCAAGTCCCGCAGTCACGTCGAGAGATAATCCACAGCTCTTGATGTCCCGATATTGCCAGGACAAAAATCCTAAAGGTTCATGCGGATTCAGAGCTCTCATGGCTCCGCCTCATGCCAGTTCTCACTCGACTGCTTCTTCCCCAGCCTCCTCTTGTTCTTGGGCCTGTGCATTAGCTGCGGCCGCGGTGGCTCCTCCAACTTGCTGCCCGACTCGTTGTGCTGCCTGGAGTACCTCTTGCACTTGCAGGAGGTGACCACGGTGATTTTGTATGTTCTCATGCTGCCGTCCTGGCACTGCAGCTGGATGCGCTGGGTGCGGGTCTTGTCATTGACGCACCGCCAGTCATGGCTGCTTCTCCGGCGACCCCAGAGCTTCCTGCTGTAGGCGCCGCCGATCCAGTTCTGAAGCATCTGAGCCGGGAGGCACTCGCCAGTGCACACCAGCTCCTTGATGGGGTTGATGCTGGTGCACTGTCCATCAGAGATGTACTTGGTTGACCTAAGCTCTCTACATCCGATTTGGCTTCGTTCTGCGGAGGGAAACAAAGAGAGTTGTGAGAAAGAAGAATCGGACAATGTGATAAATCATGTTGGTCAGACAATAGGAGAAATCTGAAGGTGTCACTTTGGGCTCAAGGAAATTCTGATGAGATACTGTCCTTAATAGAGCTGCCATCAATGATTATTTTCATTAATCTGCTGATTATTAATCACATCTATGAATCCTTAAAGTAAATGCTGGAAAACAAGTTCTAAATACAGCGTGTTAACACCCTCAAACATCTGTTTTATCTCATAAATAGTGAAAAGACCAGAAAATTATTTAAGTTTCGTTAAATATTTTATGTCTGAAAAACTGAAAAAGATTTAGAAAACATCAAATTCTCACATTTTAGAAGCTATGTGTGTCATTTATGTTTACAACTGACTGAAATTGACAAAAAAAAACTGTTATTTGACATGGACAATTGTTGCGGCTTTTGATTACTGATGATTACTGATGAGTGATTACTGCTCGGCCCTTTATACTGCACATGATATAAGGTGCAAGAACGCAGGGAAGTAGTATGACAGCACATTCTGTTTCAAAATGTTGAGGAATTAAGTCATGTGAAAAGGATTTTTTTGTAACCCCTCCCCTCCGCCACTGTAACTCAAGCTCAGGTCCATTCATACAGCTCCATACACCTCTGGGATAACACCCCCTCGCCATCTCTGACGGAGTCTCATGAATGAACAAGGGTGAGGCTCCTTCTTTCTCTCTCTCCTACTCTCTAGGCTCCCTCCTCTTCTGGGCTGCTGGAGAAACAAGTCGCCTCGTCTCATCACCACCTGCCCAACAGCCAGCCAGGCTGTTCAAGACTTAAATCTGTCAACACTGACCCTCTGTAAAGGTCTATATATACAACCTCAAGATTCTTTTTTGTGCTACTTTTTACTATTAGCAACACTATTTTTAAGGATTTTGATGACATTTTCTCGTCTAAAACCTCTTACAAAGATGGAGTAGATGTGTATACATGATTGTGGGGTTAAGTGCCCGATGCACTGAAAGTCTTCATTTGAACTCTATCAAGAGCTGTTGCTGCCTTCAGGAAAAAAAAAAAAAAAAAAGAAGGTGGAAATCAAAGTATTTGAAGAATAAATCTGAGTTAGGGGCATTCAAAAACAAATTATTGCTTTTTGAAAAAAATTAAATTTGAGAAAGAGATTTTTTTAATCACTTAATTCTCAGTTTAAAGTCAAATTTATGAGTTGAAGGTCAGAATTCTGAGAAATAAGTCATAGATCTTTTTCTTTTTCATAAATGGCCCTAATCTAGTCCTCGTCTTCTTCCGTAGCGTTGAAACAGTTTCTACCAATTAAAAGTAGGCGATTGGACCGCAACAAATCATCACATGGATTCAATAAGTCCTGGATAAATGAAAAGACACTATCAACAGATTCCGCAGTTGATTCGAGTACAGTAAATTGTTGACGGACCACACACGCTATGATGCACAGTTCTCATGCGGGACCCTGACAACACTGAACACTCACCGCCTCGGTCGAGCGTCGCGCCTCCCGCTCCTCTGCCACCGTTCCGAGCGCGGTTCAGGGTCACGTTGCTCTGGAGCTCCGGGACCGGCGCGCTCACGCGAGAGAAGAGCAGCTCCGTGGCGTCGTTCTTGAAGGCTTGGCAGCTCCTCAGGAGGATGCAAAGCACGAGCAGGGAATGGCACGACTCGTACGCGCTCAGGTGCATGCTGACTGCGGGGAGAGGTGTAAGTCCGACCGGAAGATGGACTGATGCTGGATGCGGTACAATCCGGGGCCGCGGTTTTATGCCGCCCGCCGTCTCTCGGCTGGCGGCTTCTCAGGTGCGACTCGGCTGGGAGGCCCTGATTGGTCGGCACTAACGTGCGCTAGCACGATAACTCCGCCTACGACATTTATTTTGGAGGGATGGGCGGCGATAGCTTCTTTAGGATGATGATGATGTGTTTACGTGCCTGAGCCAATGGCTCGTTAATTTAGGGTTTTGGTTTGGTTTGGTTTGTTTTGTTTTGGTTCTAACACAGTCTGACTAAAATCACGGATTTTTTTTCATTGGTTTCAGTCTATAAAGACTCACGATTAAAGTTTTGAAATCGAGAAACAGTAAAAACGATTGGATTAAAGGGACTCTGCATTTCAAGAGCAAACAATTCTAACAGTTGAAAGAGATCTCACAAAACTCGAATACACTCGAATAGTTTGCAAATAGGAAGAAAAAGGGAACTGAATAACCTCAGATTCCGTAATTTGTCCTAAATTGGATTTTTACATCAAGTAGTCAGGTAGGTTACATGTGAATGAGCTTGAAGTTTTGAATATAAACTGTAGATACACTATTATTGTATTTCCTGTCATTTATTTAAGACAGATGTAAACAAAAGCAGGCTTTGCATTTTTTGTGGGCAGCTGTCAGTTTCGCCAAAGAAATTGTAGCTAGCAGACTTAATCAGCCACAGCCAAATACTATTGTATTTACGAGGAGTTGGGTTGAAATTGCTGTTCCCTTGTCCCTTTTTGATTTTTTAAACAGAAGAGTTATCCCTTTCTTATAAATGGCTACACAGCTAGTATTGTGCATAAATATGGAGGCTTAAGCCACATATTTAATATGTGCAATGTTAAGAAGTATGGAACAAAACCAGTAGTGTAACTACAAAAGCAAAACTTACTTGTTTGTGTTTTAAATTTGTATTGTATTTTATTTTTAATTTAACAAGAGAAATTGCAGGATATGTTTAGCTAATGTGATGTAATGGCAAATAAAAACCGCTTTAGATGAAAATCAATTTTTTTGACCATGTGGTGTTTTATGTACTACGACGACAAAAGCAGTCGACATCGTGGCTGAGGTTTCTGCAGTTGTTTTGCAATCCAACAGTAACAGTCTCCAAAAAAATGAATTCTGACAGCCTGAGTCTTCTACGTAGAAAACCAAAGGAACCAATCCTGATGACTAGCAGGGGATTAACATCGTAGAGTCAAAACTGACCATTCTGATGCATCAACGTGTAGGCCACCTTGTACAAGAAGCTCCTCCTCTTCTCCATCGGAATATGTGTCTGGTTCAAACATGTATGGCTGAATTACTCCAGTGTTAACACTGTGCAGTGTATAGTAGACTAGTTTATAAGTCAGAAGATGACAGAGACGGTAAACTCCTACCTACCTTGTCAAAAACTAAACTAGCACTTATATGAATCCATACAAACTAGACAGAACAAGCCATTTTAAGGCCACAAAAGAATTGTTTTTTTTCACTGAAAAATATAACTATATTGTAATGAATAGCCATCATTTGTCCTAAATTAGATTTTTATGTAGTAAGGTAGACTGCATATATATGAGCTTCAGGTTTTGAAAAGAAACTGTAGTGATACTGAGTTCCTTTTATAGCTTTTACACATTTCAACTTATACTTTTCATAGAAAACGACTAATACAACTTAAACGAAGTGGCGGAGTTAGTACTTCTGGTTTTCCTGTTTCATCTGAATCATTTAGTTCCGTCTAAAGATAAATTAGATGAGGAAACGTTCCTTCCCTCACAAAACCCCAGCTGGAGGATTGTAAAACCTCCCCACATATATACTGTCATCATTTTAAATTTCAGAAGCCTTAAGCGTCTGAGTTCTTTTGAGATGAAGAAGTGCTCTAGACAGATGGAGAGCGAGGGCATAAAGGAGGAAACAAAGAAGGATGGAAAGAAACGAAATATGACAGAACACTATGTTGTTATTTTGTTTTCTGAAAAAGCAGAGACCAACAGTATGCTTATGAAAAGATGCACTATTTAGAGATTCTAGCCCTTAAAGACGTTCCAATTTTGATAAATATTCCAAGAATACGTTTTTATTTCAGTGTAAGCATGAATGTCAGCTTTTATTACTCCATATCTGTTATGTCAGGCACTTTAATCAATGTTATAAGAACAAAACAAATCTATGCTAAAATATTATATTACAGTATAAGTACCTCATAAATATATGCTTGTATATCGTATATCCAAGATTGAACAATAATCTGTTTGGGCAAATTGTAGGATTTGATATTCAACAGTTTTTTTTTGATTTTGGAATCAGTTTCACCTTTAAATGACTGAAAAGAGTAAAAAGAATTGTAAATGCCTCCAAAAAAAAAAACATTAGCTACTCAAATAATGTAGCACCAAATTGTTCTTGAGTGAATGTAGTTAGTCCCATTTCATCATGGATTGTTTTTAAAAGAGAGCTGTCCTGCGATGTGACGTTCTTGCACTGACAGCGTGTTGTATTTTTCTTTCAATAAACTGAATGGTCAGACGCAGGAGAACTCAGATTAGTGAGCACATCTGTTGAATTCCCTCGCAATGTTAGAAGTCTGGGCTCTCTGACGTCTACCCAGCCATCAAGTGTGTCAGACAAATCGCAGACATTATCTCAAACACCATCTGAGCCCGAGCCACTCCACAGCTGTTCGTGTTCAGCAGCGACGGAGCATTCATCATACATGTGTACGCGGCCGATGATTTAGGACGACAACTCGTGTTCTGCGTTATTTCTCGTATTGGATGTCCTCCACGCTGTGACTTTCAGGCACACGAAGGAAAGCCGATACAGTGTGCGTAATTTGCTGCTGTCCTCCCTCAGCCTACCTCTCCGTCCCTGTCAGGTTTATGTCTGATGATACATGTGACCAGACTAACTGGAGTCTTTGTGCGTCCGCTGTACAAAACGGGGAGAGATATAATTGCTTTTGTGGAGAGCACTCAATCCGGGCTTGTTGTACCGATTTGAAAAGAGCCGTCACTAATTGTTGCTCATGAGAATGAAAGGTGATACGCCGATCATTTGGTTTAGTTATCGCAGGAGCTCTTTTTTAGGGCTATGGTCCCTTTACAGGATGGATAGCAGCGTAGATGCGAGGATCTCTCTTCTCCAGAGCGGCAGGTTTTAATCTTCTGGGGAATATTTGCTGAAAGTGTCCACTGACGTAAATTAGAGTTACATTATACAGTTCGTTTGCAAATATGACACCACCAATTTTGGCTATTTTCAAGATTTCTGATCAGGAGCAAAAAAATAATTGGATAAAAGAAGGGGAAAAGGAGAGGAAAGAAACCAGAAAACGTCAAAACTGGAAGTGAAGCAGAAAGGAAGTATGGAATTAAAAAAAAAAGTATTGATGTTGTTCTGAACAAACTGGCTACATATGCACATCTGTGAACCATTTGGTCTATTTTTCATGCCCTTTTATTCTGACAAGCAGAAATCTTAATGTGTTATTTTTAGACAATGTGTTCTTTTGACTTCATGTCAACATGTGTCTTTGGAGCTATGAAAATTCCCTTATGCATAACTCCATTTCCTACAAAATTTCCTCGAGTGATGTGGGAGAATTTGACAGAGCTCTGACATCAACAACTTCAGGAGGAAATGAAACAGCAACTCAGAGCCATCTCATGGTCCAACCAACCAGGGATTTGGCGGAATAGTAGCAAAGCAGGTTCCAAACCCTAGTAGAAAACCAAAAGGGAAGCTGTTAATGTCCAAACAGTTTTGCAGTTAGATGTTTAACAATCTTGTCTGGAGATAAAGTTCAGGTGTCCAAATAGCTTTTGTATGTCGTTTCTGAGCTCACTGAAAGAAATTCCTCCTCTTACTGTAAAGCTCGCTCCTGTGAAACCTTGGTTACACCTTTTCCAGCTTTCCATTCTCTCAAGGCCGTGTGGGAATGTGATAGTAATAACAAATTAACTGACATAAGCCTTGATTTAAATTCACATTAAACACAAAACACAAAATCAGTCTTTGCATTTCTTGTGGGCAACTGTCAGTTTTGCCAAAGAAATGTAATCAGCCACAGCCAGCTACTACTGTATTCAAGCTTAGTGAGTTGGGTTGAAAATGCTGGGCTCTTGTCCTTTTTTTTTTGTTTTTAAACAAAAATCATACACCATTGTTATAGGCACGTCATGGCTACACTGATGGCATTGTGCTAAAATACTGAGGCTCAACTTGTGGGCCCCCTTGTACAAGTAGCTAATCCTCTTCTTCATCGGAATCTGTGTCCGGTTCAAACATGTATGGCTGAATTACTCCAATGTTAGAAATGGGCACTGTGCGGTGTATAGTAGACTAGTTTATAAATCAGCAAATGACTGAGAGGGTAAACTCAAGCCAACCCTTGTCGAGGACACAAGTAGCACATTGATAGATCCCCACATCCTACATGAGGCAAAGTGTAGAATTAGATTCAAGCCATTTTAAGGCCACAAAAGGATTTATTCATTATAAGAAGTGTGAATATGTAATTTTACAAAATGCAAATTGATTTCCAAGGGTTTAATGAAAGGCTGGAGCAGGACTTTAAGTGTCAGCCTAGCTTAAATAAATCTGATAGCATCCAGGCTTTCACGCAATCAGAATATGTTCAAGAGCAAACATTTTGAGAAGTATAATGAAATAGTGATCGTTTGAAAGTTTGTTTATGCTAATGTTCTTTAAGCATGTTCATTCCTATGTTTATGGCTTCTAAAATGAAAAAAAACAAGACCACGCTCTTCTTTTGTAATGCCAATAATGTCTAGTCAGCATGTTAAGAAAAAAAAGAAAAATTAAATGTCTACCTGTTCTTACAATTGCTATGATTGGACGTTTGATGTTAGTGAAACTGAATCGTCAGAACTATGTGGAGCAATTCAACTTCCTTCCTGACTCTGGTGTTAAATCTCCTCAGCAGGTGAATGCGGTCTGTCATTAAACATCACATTCACTTTGTGTTATTGTTTCCCCTATCTTTTGGTCTTCCTCAAACAGGAACAGCAGAGGTTGATTCACTACACTTCCGAGAGAAAATAAAGGACAACATGACCGGTTCCTCTCAGACAACTATTTACACCTCATATGGGAGCGGGCTACATGAATGCTGGAAAGTGAATATGATAGGCCCCAGACTTTGTGCTGTCGCTTTGTAAAGAAACAGGGAGCTGAGCGATGACTCCCGCTCGCAGAGCAGCAGTGATTCTCAAACCCTCATAGGAAATGAAAGGTGGCCGGGTTAATAGCATATTGACAAGCAGCATGGCAGGAGTGTGTGCGTGATCAGGAAGCACCCACATGCAGTAACGGGAGGTGTGGCGAGGGCGACCGCACGGAAACAAAAGGAATGCACAACACATGGAGCAAAGCCAAGATAGAAAGGTCACCTCGGCCAAAGAGTGAGAAACATCACTGAAAGAGGGCTCTCTCATTCGCTTGTTATTCCCTGAGAATGATCTGACAAATCAGTGGCACTTTTACCGTTGCAGTAAATGCTTTGTCAATTAAATAAAAAAGAACCCTTCATGGCCTTAAAATGGATTGGATGAAAAATCTACACCTTTGATTTGACTGCAGCTCGAGCTTACCTGCTCTGTCATCTTCCAACTTTAAATCTAGTCCTCTATACGCCGCACAGCGGCAAGTTCTAACAATGGAGTAATTCAGCCATACATGTTGGAACCAGACACAGATGCCCTGGAAGAAGAGGAGCAGCTACTTGTACAAGGTGATACGTGATGAGTTTAGCGCCATGATTGGCTCCGGGGCTGTGTGAATTCTTTTTTAGAGACTGTCGTTGGTGAATACCAGAACGGAAGCTGAGGTGCTCAGCTGTGAAATTGACTGCTTATTTGATCATGTGTGTCTGAGTACATAAAACAACAAAAAAAAACATGATGTGGACATGTTGACAAGAAAATAAACAAACATGACTTTAACTTGTCTGTTAGGTTTCCATACGTGTGTGGTAGTAGTGGACATACCGAAGTCATCTTGGAACATGGCAGAAAAAAATCTCATCCACTTGATCTTGCTAAGAATTTTTCAATTAGATTGGTCTCTTCGCTAGCTGAAGTAAACATATCTTTAGCCCTTTGAGATCACATCCACTGTCACATGGTGACCTAAGCCAAAAAATTCATTTTTTTCCTGCAACAATTAGCTGTTTTTTTTCCCCCTGAGAAAACAAACATTTACATTAGCGTAATTACCATTTTTGACAATTACTACATGAATGTAAGGAAGAGCTGGCTGCGGTGTCTCCAGAAGGAGACACCTTAAACTACAGACAATATCAATTATGACTCTTTCTATTGTGAGTTTTAGATCCATGGAGGTTTTATATCTGTAAAACCTGAAAATCTCACGATATAGCATGTATAGGACGAACTGGAGCTCTCAACAGCAAATGAGAGGAACACTAATGCAGACATTCAGTGGGCCACATAACCCCTGACACTAAAAAAAACCTTTTTTGGCATATGGCAAAAAAAATTATCTCTGGATTTAATAGGCGCCATCATTGGTTCAGCATCTAGTTTTTCTTCATAAATTCTGTCAATGCAGTGTTCAATAAATATGAATCCGTATACACACACAGGATAATGGAAAGAGACTCTACACAATGGATTTTAGCTTACAAGTGAAAAAATAATGTAGTCTGCTAAAGCATAGCATAAATAATGAAGCAAGTAAACAGCTGTCGCAAATGAACAAAAGCAAACAAATGCATACATAAATAGGAACGTGAATATGACACGTGGCTGTTTTGGAGGGAATTATGTGCAGTTGCTACACAGATGTGCTGGGTGTATGGATAAACTGAGGTCTCTCAGGAAACTCAGGAAATTGTTACAGCAAATACCTCACTCCAAAATCATAATTTTTTTACGTGTCTGTTTGTGTACACATTTAACAGTATGATGCAACATGTTTATCTATAATGTGACTTGCCTAAAGCCAGAGGAGCTGCTTGATCCCCATGTTCCCCTAAACATGAGAGTGATATCTTCTCACCTCTGACATGTAGTTCCCAAAATGTCAAACTATTTCAGTTAGAAAAGTAACATGTAAGTAAGTACAGCTTTGTTAAGTACAATTATATCCACTGATATGACAGAAAAGCCTTCTGAAGTGAAAACACACAGATGAACTGCCCAAATTACAGTAAATACAGTACAATTAGTTTTCCACCACCACGTGTACGGGTGAAATCTGCTGCAAAACGAAGATCTTTTGGGCCTCAACTGTACATTATTATGGACTCTAAGGTGAATAAGCCAGTAAAAAAAATTCAATTCTGGTGAAATGTTGCCCTCTGCTGGATATTTATCTCCACTGCACACAAGATGATGAAGTTAATCACTCGTGTGCTCCATTTAACTGAAAAATACCTTGAATCTACCGTGATCAATATGTGAACAACAACACAAACAACACATTTTTAAATACGTATGAAGAATTATTTTTTGTTTATTGAGATTTCAAGCGCAAGTGGGAAACCTGAAAATCGCAAAAAATGAGGTGGACGAGGTGGAACAGCTTAATTAAGTGCCATTTTCATTATTTACCTCTGTTTTTAAACATAATTACGGAAAATAAAGTAATTCTGTACTGCATCTGACTGCATTTTGACTGGCATTATGGTGGGAAAACAAGTTTTTGGACAGGGATGATTTTTTTTAAAAAATATACACATATTTTTAGATTGAATCTTTTAGATCAGGGAGCTCAGCTGCTCTAAACTGCTGTTTGATCAATCTTTACCTCTTCAATAACAGAATCAAGCCTATATGGATTGATTCATTTTCTCATTTCTCCTCTGTAATGTGATATGAAAATGAAACAAGTGGATGGTGGGGGAAGTTGCTGGTTTGAATCCCTGAAGAGATAAAAATATGACCTGATGCACCAATGATGTCTTTACATTAAGATGATAACATATTAGACATAAAGATAGTAAACAGGGTTTCTTCAGTATCCAACTAATTCAGTGTTAGCTGCTGTCACAAATATGTGGGTGCACTGCAGACAGGAGCTGCTGCATCAGCACACTTCAATAATGGAAGTAATAATACTAACAACACAAGCTGGCAACATAATACTTCCTTCCACCAAATTAAGCGACTTGTAGGTCCAAAAGTGACAATGATTATCATTAGACAATAAATTGTACACCTTTTTTGTAATAGATGTACTAATTTGTCTCAAAAATGTAGATTATAAATAGTTCATGTTTTTGTAAGTGAAGAAGTTAAACTTTCATATATTCTGTATTCATTACATGCAAGCTGAAAAGCTTCAAGCCTGTTTTTGTTTTAATTTTGATGTTTACGGCTTCTACACTGAAAGTGAAATAAAAAAAATATCTAAAAATATTCTGATTATTTTGAACAGTATAATTATCAAAATTAATAGCGTAAAATATTTTTGTAACAGTTTAGTTTACATGTAAAGAGTCTAGAATATATGAAATGTTCATTTAATGCTTCCAAGCAATCATGAAGTGATAATTCAAAGACCTTTTTATGAGCAGTTCCATGAAGAACTATTTTCTTTCTGTTTCTAATCATGGAAGAGAGGCTACTTAATTTTTTCAGCTCATGAGGAAAACGTCATCACTGTTTACATCTTGACGTGCTGAAAGCACGAGCCTCTTGTCCCAGAGCAGACGCACATTTTCTTCTGTTCAGTGATGGGCAAAAAAAAGAAGTTCCTACATGAAACTGCTCAAACCTCAAAGGTGTGAGGATTAGATTAGAAAAATAAAGAGAAGAAAAACTCAAACATACAGTATGATCAATTGGCACTTTGATGAAGTTGTTCTTTTATTTAATGTGATTGTTGGACATATCAGAAATGATCAGTTTTCAGGACAAACAAAGCCTTGCTGAACACGTCATCTGACTCATTCAGGCGTTACAATAAATAAAAAGAATATGAAAACCAAACTTTCCTGGACGTGGAGTTCTTGTGGATGCTGCATTAACGGGGAGAAAAACTGATTTCGTTTGGGAACAATCCTGAGCATTTACATTATATTTCACAACACACTTAAAACAAATTCATGTTTACGTTGTCTACAGTTAAAAATATACATTTTTGGTCAATATTTTGCAGCCATGCTTTCACGCACAATCTGCCATGAAAGTTATTAGAACACAAAAAACGTCCCAATAACAAATCAAGCACATTGCAACAGATTGGCTGATTGGTTACGCAGTCACACGTTGCTACAGTTTCTTAAGGCAGAATCACTTTCTGTCAATGTTCTTTACATATTACCCACAATTCCTTCCGCTACCACAAACACATTCACTTATGACCGTAACATATAAAAATGAGAAAAAGATGGTCACTGTAGCGCAGACCTTCCCCATCTGCTTTAGTGTCTCCCTGCTGATAATAAATAGAATTCTTGTGTCCCGCTGGATCAGTCCTGGTCCGACTGTAAGCCTCGCTGCCGGTCCGCTCTCTGTCTGCATGGTGTGGATGGTTTCTGGAGTAGATGGCTCTGACTGATATTTCTCAGTTGTCAGCAGCTGCGATCGAAGTGGGGTCTGAATTTACGGCTGCGGAGTCTGAGGGGGCGCCGTCACTGCTGCTCTCCACTGAGAGCTCCTGCAGGGAGTCTGCAGCCTCTTGCACTGCTTTACTCTCCTCTGAAACACACACACACACACACACACAACGCACTCAGCTCTAATGTTGTGATTACAACCAGTGACAATATATCTCCGAGTGTCTCTTTCCGCAAAGTGCAAGTGATGTAAATTCACATTTTTTTGATCTGAGAACATTGAACTTGAGTGAATAATGTGCACAGTCTTTGCAGTGTTACATAATGAATACCAGGAGGGTACAGCCACTGCTCAGCTGCTGAGAGCCGGCCAGCCAGGAGGACATTCTTGAGGATTTATCATATGCCAGGGCATCAGATTCTACTGCTATCCGGAGCAATTTATTCTCAATATTTAGTACTGAAATGGGGATTAATCTTCACTCTCCTTTATCAACACGCCTGAAGCTGCGAGTCGGGGACACAGTGCACAAGACGTGGACGTGCCTCCTGTATTTATCGACTGCTAATGTTGACAGCTGCTTGTGAGTCACTGTGGCCTGTATGCTGGTAGTATCGAAGTTATATCAGCCAGTCTTGCTTTGTTACCAGGCACCGGTTAAATGTGTGCGGCATGTTGCACGATTAGAGAGTTGCATTTGCAACAACGCAGTGATATTAGCTAGATGCTAATAAGTTAGTTCAGGCCTTTGTTGAGCCTGAGAGAATGGTCCTGTCAATACAAAACATGCAAAACTTGAAAAACTGAACACCGGCAGCAGGACTCTCAGCTTTGTTTTGCACATTTACTTCATGTGTGATCTCACAAACATCTGTGACAACATGGAAGAGATGCTTGCACTCAAATCAGATGAAACAACTGTTGGTCAAAAAACCATCAAGTGTAGCTGCGTCTGCCATCAATGTGCTGTTTGGCCAGAATTACAAAATGGCAGGACTTCATGTAAACACACTGCGCTCCCGTCTTCATCTGGACCATGACAATATGCTAATTTGCATAAATGAAAACACGGACAAAGCTATAAGCACATCGTCAGATGTGCCTTTATGAGGCTGTTCAAGGTTAAAAATAATGTTTTTGTCCACACTGTCTTCATTCAGGTGTGTTCAGATTTTGTTTGTTTAAAATCATTGCCGGTGTAATATGGCTTAGTACAGATCATTTTCCCCTGATGTAGCCAGTTTGTTGTAACACAGAAAAAATAAACTTGCACAGTTATGGCACTAATGTTGGAATTACTGTGAGATGATTACGTGGAGATAATTGACTATTATTTCATTCCTACTTATTTTTTTTTGTGTTATTGGTACAAAGTTATTTTGTTTTGCAAAGGTGTTGATTCAAACTCATTCAGATGGAATTGGATTGTAAATGTGCCTTTTGTTTTCTCTCTGCTGACTGGGGGTGTGTTGCATCTGCTCTGGGACACTCCTCCCAGCACCACCCAGCACCTCCCACTCCACAGATTAAAGACTCAATTATTACACTGCTCTACGATAATAAACCCTGATACATCACATGTCCAACTGTTTATATATATATAGGATGTATAGGACTTCATGATACACTCTATCTATTTATAAAAACTCATGAACAATGCACTTTGCACATTTTATACACAGAGGCCAGATTGTACATAATACTTAGTACATTTTTCATTTCTAGTATTTTAGTACTGCTGTGTCAAACTGAATTTCTCCCAAGGGGGATCAATAAAGTTACATCTTACCTTATCCTTGGTACTGTTTGAGTCATATTTCAACAGACAAGGTACCTTTGCTCTGCTGCATCCTCAGTTTGGCCGATTCGGCCTCCTGCTTCTCTCGCTGCTCTTGCAGCTTCTTGCAAACCTTCTTGTGGGTGAACCAGTGCATCTTTTGGCAAGATTTTTCACAATAGATCACCTAGTGACAAAAATATTTACTTCAGGTTTTACTGGAACTGATTTCAAGCCAAAAGTAAAACATGGAAACCCTTATTGAACATATTTCAAATTATAACAAATATTAATTCAATAAATTCAAAAATATTAGATGGGCCACCGTCGGGGGTTTAAAACCAACCAGGGACCTTTGTTACATTTCTCTCACATTAACTATCCAACAAATGCCCCATTGATACAGTGGGAACAAGTACTCTTAAAAATATTTTGTACACGTAGGTAGGACAAGATTCAAATAATCACCATTTTACAGACGGAGCATCTCTTCTCAGCTCCTTTCTCTCCACAGGAAGTACAAAACTCTGCGTCCATGAAGCCGACCTGACCCGTGATGGCCTGAGTCAGCACCGACAGAGCTGTGGGGTCGTTGCCCTGCGATGACAGCATGAAAAAACACAGAATGACAAAACACTGAAACATCAAGTTTTAGATTTACATCAACAAAGTCTTAACTGAGAGGCATCGTTTTCAGATGGACTGATGTTCTAAGAGATGTTCAGCACAGTTAACAACCCAAACTCACAATGTCCACAGGAGCGATGCTGCGTACCAGCTGCTGCAGCAGCGTAACGTCGCAGTATGGAAACTTGCGGATACACTCTCTGATGAATTTCTCTTGATACACAGGGAAACCATCACTGTCCCGACCCTTCAGCAAACTGCAGGACACGGACGAGAGAGAGCAAATTTTTAGAGTCACACTTCGTAAAGATACGTTCATTCGTTTCTCTTCCTTCCCTTCCTGAGGTGTGGGGCCAGAAAAATTAAGTGTTTTGTGCTGCTAATTTTCAATTATTAATTACTTTAAAAAAGATTACTTGTCAAACAAGAGGAGGGTTAAGGAAGGTTAAGTCAAAAAACGTGATGCCATTAGTTCAACTAAAAGATCAGTGACTGAAAGAGATTTCACAAGCTTTGTCCTTAATAAATATATATATATACAGTATATATCAAGTATGAAGGAGGGGAAAAAGAGGGATGAAGTGTTAAGAACAGGCTATTCCACTGCTGTTATTTTCTCCAGTGTTCTGCTGCTAATAAGTTATCTCCACTAAAAAAACCAAAAAAACATTCTTAGTCTATCACAGCAATATGGGAGATATAAAAAATGTCAGGAGAAAAAAAACGGGGAAAAAAGCATCCAAAATTGGCCTGAGTTAATACCCCCGGTGTCTTCACCTCTTGATGAGACCGTCCAACTTGTCCTCGCGGTCTTTGAGGAAGGAGGCACACTTTCCCAGCATGCAGCTGATGTAGTGCATCTTCATGGCCAGCACCTCATTCATGTCCTGCTGCTTGATGCACATCTCACAGATGAGCTCCATCACCCGCCGACATTTTTCTAGAGCCTCCACCTCCACCAGCAGAGGGTTCTCCTTCACCAACATCACCATCTACGAAACACCAGGTGTCCTCACAATCAAGCTCACTGCAAACAAACTCTACTCTTTCAAAAGAGAAAGATTTTCTTGTAGTGGCTACTACAACTTATAAAAGGTGCTGGTGCACCAGTCAGTCGGGTTTACTCAGGCATTCAACAAGTACATTGTCTAGGCGAGATTCACATTTCATGCTGATTTATTCTCCAAGGCAAAGGCAAACATACATGTATTTCACCTGCTTCCTCTCTCTTGTGCTGGTAAAAACCTTTATGGTACATCACCTGACATAACCTCCCTCCACTATCTTATCCCGACACTCACCCAAAAGTGTTTGGACCGGTGCCTAGTGCTGACTGTGTACAGCAAAACAAATCTGCCATTCTAAAAATCTGCACAACCACTTCAGATTTTAAATTTCAGAAGTATTACAATGCAAATTGCTGAGCATTAAGATAATGCCTTGATACTTATTCTCTACTGTGAAATTTATCCTGAGGTAGATCCTGCATTTCTTTGACACTTCTGTGTCGAGACTGCTTTATTACCAGATTGTGATGGAATACAATACGGATGTCAAATTGCACTCGTACAACATGGTCTGACTACTCATGGAAATTCAAAAAAGGGGAAAAAAATAAGATCGAAATCGAGGAAGCAGCTTCAGAGATGTCATCTTTTTTTGTTCCATGGATTCTTCTTCCTTGTAAAAACCAGGCACTTAAAGTGATTACAATGCAACTCAGTCAGGGCTTTAGGTTATGATAAGTGGAGATGAGGAACTCCAGAGGTCTGGTCAGTAATTTTTTGTGCCCCTTTATAGAGGTCTTAGCCACTCCTGAAAGAAAGAGAACCCGCACTGATAGGAAGAGTGAGAACTGAGTATGAAGACAGCGTTTCATATTCTGTCCATCTAGCCTACCTACACCGACCAGCCTTGACTGTAGCGTTACTGATCATATCAACCATTGTGTATAGTCACAGCGATGGATGAACAATTCACAAAACTCACCTGATATGATTCTGTGCTGACAAAGCAATTTTGTTCCTTTTTTAAAAGAAATGAAACTGAAGACAAATTATTTCTAAAAAGTTTCTTTTCATAATTTTTCAGGCAAATACTACTAAATACTACACAATGTCTCCTGCTGTCTTTGAACTGTCACCCAACCTGACCTGGCTCACAATCTTTGAGCGCAAATATTTTGCTTCCCATGATGCCCTTCGCCTCCAAAATGTCAAAAAACTTCATTTTTTACACGTACCATTATTGCTAAATTAGGAATAACTTAACACCTGACACACTGAGCGAGAGAGAGCAGGAGAAAGAAGCCATTACTAGTCGCTTGGCTAAAATAGCTAGCAGCACTACACAAACTCAAAATAACAACTGTGGGCTTAGTGAAAAGTCATTAAGTTCACAGAGCTTTAAGTGCTTGAGAACAAATTTATGTTTTTATTCTAGTTCACTATGTTAAGGAAAATCAAACAAGATTTAGGACTCTTGAGCTCGAGCAAACGAGAGCAGCAACGAAAAATAACACGTGCTCCTCAAGATCTGTAAAATGACTTTAACTTGTAAATTAATTCAGTGACGTTCCCTCCAGGTCATTTTATCTGTTTAAAGCATATGTTTACCTACAATTGCACACTCCTTTGCAGCACAATAGCAGAAAAACAAAATGACAATGCCACACAAATACACACTTCAGCCAACACTTCTTAGGCCCAACTGGGAGCAGTGACAGTGGATGTTGACAAACATTATGATAAAGTGCATTTCTAGGACAGATGGGACATCAGTTTTTGCTCTCTTTCACAGTGCATAACCCTAGAGGCTCAAGAGTCTGCGGGGTTGCAATCTAATTCATCACAGCAGCAGCTGATTAGGTCTCCTTGCTAGCAGCTAGTTTGTTTGAATGAGGGAGTTATACAAGATTATGTCCTCTTTGAAACACAAGCGTCCTACCTTGACAGGGTTCAGATTGGTGCTCATGATGACCTTGTGGAGGGGTCCAGCCAGTTTGGGCGGCAGCTTGGGCTCCTTCTCCAGACCCTGGGGCTTGGTGTAGTAATCCAGTCTTGCACGGGAGAAGAAGTTGTTGATCACAGTGACACAGTCATGTTGACCTGAGGAGGCGAAAGAGCCATGAATGCAAGGTTTGTGATACGTTTAGTCAAAGAGCAAGTTAAATGTTATTCGAGTGGAAAATGAAAAAATAATCCTTCTATTCAGGGAAAGAAATTGCACTGAAATTTAAATTCTTGACTTCGGTATAAAAACACATAAAATAAATATTCATATACTGCACACATGGAAATATCATGCAACGCTATAAAGGAAGTGTAATTGTTCTTTATGTACATTTTTATACTTTTATGTTTACAAAATCTGAAAGTCAAAATGTTATTGTACATTGCACACAAATGTTTAGGAATGACAAAAATGACCTGCTGTTAATATGCTAACTAAGTTTTTAACCCAACTTTACATGTTGTTACAAATAGCACGAATAGTACTGAGCAGTTCTGTAACAACGTCTGAGGTCACAACATCTGAAGCGATGTAACAGGTGATTATAAAACCTAGCAGAAACTATGAGTACCAACACAATCAGTAAACACTAAATGTTCAGTTTTATTTGTAAATTTGGTGAAACAACAGCTTTGTTTCACCCAAATAATGTCTCCTTAAAATACACAAGTTATGCAAGTGCAAAATGTGGCCTTTCTACACCAGGCAGATGCAAGTACAAACATCTGTTTTGTAATTGTGATAAAGATCAGAGTTGAACACTAAATGTTCTTGACTGACAAAGAAGTGGTCTTTGTTAGTGCGATGATGTAAGGCTTAAGAACACTTGACTCTAGTGTCAATGAGCGGCTGTCACATCCAGACGCACCAACAAAGGCGGCCATCTGTGCAGCAGTCCTTCCAACAGAGTTGACCACATCCGTTTCCGCGCCAGCGTCCAACATCATCCATGTGATATCAGTCTTACCTACAGGCAGAGAGGAAGAGGAGTCACAACACTTACAGGGATAGACTTGCCAAAAAAACACTCACAGGTTTAATCATCATATTTCTCTGATGACAATTTTCTATGACAATTTTAAATATTTCACAGCATACCTGACAGGCCGGCAAACATCAGCGCTGTGTATCCATGTTCGTGTTCGTTGCAATTCACATCCGCTCCATGCTGCAGTAGCAACTTGCACATGTCTGCTTTTCCCTTGTAGGCAGCATGCATGAGAGGGGTCATCCCATACTAATGGGGGGGGGGGCACGTGATTTACACACTTTTACATGAGCAAAACTCACACAGCTTCCATGATATAACACCACATCCATTTCAAACACCTGATTTTGACAGGTGGACAAACGAGACGGACAGAAGGAAGGAAGGACATGAAGGACCTTTCAGTTGGTGACTCACAAGTGCTCTTGTCCCATACATATGACACTGAACAGGGTGCTCAAACACACTTACACATCCAGTGTAGGACAAGCCTCAAGCATTTGTTACATGTAAAAATAATTAAGTTGTAATTAGTGCAACATATCATGAAATTAGGGCTGGCTGGTTTGGCTTTCCATGAATGATTGTTTTTTTTTTAGGTTATATATCATCACATTTCTCCTCAAAAGATCTTTACAAATGCTGGGAATGGGTAATGGGAAACAAAATCAAACATCACAATATTTTTAACCCTATATCTCATCTCTACTGTAACAACAATATTGTAGGAAAGACTACTGGTGACTTTAATAAATATTAAATGAACTTTAAAAATGATCACCAGTGATGTGGATTTAATGACTGAAATATGTAACAGCAAATATTAGATACAGCAACTATTAAATACACTCTGATGAGTACAGAATTCATTTAAAATCACGGTTTACTATAATGCCACCTTTATTACCAGGTAAAGACATATTACATTACAAATATCCAATATATAACCTTTATATATTCTATATTCATTACAAGTAAAGTTAAATAGCTCAAGCTTTTTTCTTTTCATTTAGATGCTTATGACTTATAAAGTTGCAGTGAGATATTTTTATATTTTGAGACTGAATTTTGGTTTGAGCTGTGGGCCAGAATGAACAAAATATATCTAATAATTACTACGATTAACGAGTCAAAGACATATTCAATCTTCACTTTAAGTACACTGAAAAATCCCAATGGTCGCTGCCAGATATTTTTAAGATTAACTAGTATGTTGCCCAGCTCTACACGGCATGCTGATCAGACTTTTGTCAATGGTAGAAATGCTTTATTACCTCATCCAAACAGTTGACTCGAACATCCTTACAGCCCAGCAGCCTTGACGCTTCTTGAACATTTCCTGAGAGGATCATATTCAATATGATTACAGTATAAAAGCAACACCCAGCTTGGCCAACAGTTTCTCCACGTCTAACAAGAAATCAATATACAATGTACTAAAATATGTACAATGTACATATTCTTAGAAATATGCAAATCAAACAATCCCCACTGACACAACTTTAATACTACTGGTAATCCTGCAAGTTGAGGTCACAGGTGGGCATTTCAGTCAGCAAGCTCTCAATGTTATTCTTATACACTACTGTCTGTCAGCTAACGGCAGCTATTAACCAGCATGCAGACTTCCAGAGTAAATGGTTTAAAGAGGCAGTCATGATCTCATTATTCACACTTTATATTTTACCTATCAGCACACGAGCTATCGCTTGTGTGTGGTTCCACAGGGATTAGCGTTAGCCGAGAAGGCTTACCTGCTGTAATAACCTCAAACAATTCCTTTTCGCTAGAAGATAAGTCCCCCTTCTTCAGAGTAGACATGCTGATTTCTATTAGGTTAAAATTACACTATAAACACGCGAAAAAAACGAGAGTTTATTCTGTGAACGTCTGCCTTCAATGGTTGTGACGGTGTGCTGATGCGCGGGCATGGAAGCTAGCTCAACACAAGCTGTCAGTCGGAATGTACTACTATTCACTGTTAAAGGGGTCCAATAGGCTCAAGCCAAAAAACAAAAACTGCAGTCTTTTAGCTCGATTATATGTTGTTTGTTTTTTTTAAGGGCATACCAATATATATGTAGAAGATCATGAGAACATAGCCATTTATAGCCAACTCACAGAATTTAGCTCAATCACAGCAAATCACACCCCTGTTCTGTGACTGAAATGATCGTTTCCACGGAAGTCTAGAAAGTTCATGCACATTGTGATGTAAGTGCTGCAGAGTCTTGTCATCAGTTATTAACTCTGTAAGTGTTCACTACGCGTCCTAGTTACCTCTTGATAAATAAACAAAAGGAAAAAACAAACATACAGCAGCATATTGCATTCATTTGAAAAAAAAAAGGGTTCTGTTTTTTTCTGAATTTCTGACGTTTTTTTGTCTTATGCCAGCTCAGATTTTTTTGCAACATCCAAGAGCTGTTAGCCACTCCACCAAATAGATTTTCAGATAGATATCTTTAAATTTACAAAAGAGCAAGTTTATCTAGTGTTAATAAGAAAAGTAAACAAGTAAACATCTCATAAGTCATTAGATTCATCCACTGGGTTTTAAGACAGCCAGTTTGGAGATGTTCCTCTTCAGTAGCGCTAAAATGCACCATATAAAACACTTGAAACCAGATCAAAATCGACTAGCTCTAGTAGAATTACCAGCAAAGGCATTGGTTAGTTGCATGGTCCAATTGTACTTAGTATTGTATTATTGAAGTTGAATTTTGGGTATTTTTTCTGTTATGAAGTGAGATTTTGAATGCAAGACTGTACATCAATGTATTTACCAGAGCATTGACTCTTAATACTTGTTTTATTGAAAAACATACAACAAGATACAGGCACTCTTATAAATAATAATTTAAAAAAAATAGCCAAACCTATTATAAGCTAATCCTAACCATGACTTGTCACAATGTTTTGTTATGTACTAGGACACAACGCACAACATGATTAACAGTGTCAGTGTCATAACTGAGGATTTCTGCTTTTGTTCTGAGATCCACCAGTGACGGTCACCTTATACAAATATTTTCATATTGGTTCATACTCAATTTTAAGTTATACTGAAAGAAGTCATGTTGGAATAGATCGCATAGTCTCCGTTTTTTTTTTCTTCAATCACGGGTGTAGCACCTTCCACTGTGTTGTTAACCAGATGAAATCAGCAGGACGAATTACGACAACTCACTTCCAGTCACACAGAATGTATAGTGGAGCCCGTTGCTACGCTTTTCGCCTCAAAAATCTGTTGGCACACTCCCAGCCAGCAGGTGGTAGTGTTGCCCGTGGCTATTACTTTAAACAGCAGCGGTAGGAGTAGCCGTTAGAAATCATTTCCTTCCTTTGGGCTGTTGAGACGTGGAATCGGATGAAAAGGAAAACAAATCATTTTCCAAATGGTTTAACGTATGTGAGACATTTACATACTTACATTTTGTGTATTATTCTGGCCTAAATTTGATGTCATGTCTGAATTAGCGTCGGAGAAAGCAAACAGGCGGAGATAGAGAACGTTTGTATACTGTCAGTCAGTGGTCTGGAAGCACAAACTTAATCGTTAGTGTGAAATGATTGCAAAATAGAATCAAGCAACAACAAGGTGATATGTGTCAGAGTCGTAAAAGAAAGTGGTGACCGTACTCATCCTTTCAACATGTAAAAGCTGGAATAGTTTACCACAGTGAAAATACATGAGGTATTTAAGGAAAAGTATGATAAAAAAAAAATGTTCTCACAATGTTCCAATTGAAATATTGTAATGGTTTCACTTTTATTTGAGATGTTTTTAAAAAGTAATATTCCGTTTGCATTAATGTGTGTGTTGCATTTTACTGCTGTTGGATGTTGAAGGTTGAGCTCAATTTATCCTCAAATACTGGTGCATCACCAAAGCATTAGAAAATCGTTCAAAAGTTTTTTTTTGTTTTTTTTTCACAATTTAATTCTGTATTCATTGAATGCGGGCTGAAGTGTTTTGGGCTTTAGTGACTACTAGGCTTAGTGTTAAGTGAAAAAAAGTTAATTGTGATAATTATGGATTATACAGTTACAGTGAAATATAATATTTTGAGATGTGGTTGCTGTTTTTGAGCTGTTGGCCATGATATATATATAACTAATGAAAAATAACAATATTCTAATTTTTTGATACACCAGTACTGTTTGCTAGTTTAATATGTAAAAGTACATCATATTCTGTAACATTATCCTAAATGTTGTCAGTGTTGCTGTGCTGCGAGGAACACATGTAAGGAAAACAGCCTTGGTTTTAGCTTTGTGATGATGTATTTTCTAGCAAGTATAAGGCGATTTTTAAAGTGTTTACTCACTTTAAGAATTTTCTCCATGCTTAACCTAAACATTCAGAATGAATATATCTGGATATACATGGTTTCACTGGAGATTAATTGTAATTTTAAACTAAAAGTGGGGTAGTCAGCATTTTCAAATTGTCAGTGTGTGTGTGTTTTTTATTTGGTTGATTGCAGATAATACATTTAAAAGTAATTGTTTATAATAGTAATATTATGTAATAGTCTTTGTATCGTTCATTAATAATATGGATCTGCAAAGTAACCAGTAACTAAGTATTTAAAAAAGTTACAGAATAAATACATCACAGGTATCTCACAATTGGAATAGGTATGGTACTTTAGTACATTTAATTTAGTTACTGTACATCACATACGTACTATCACTGGTATTTCGTAACATAACACTAAGATTTTCATTTTTATTGCAAATGTATTTTAGTTGCAAATATGTTATTGTTGTCCTTCATCACTAAGAATTGGTACTGATTTCGGCTCTGATTTTTAGTCTGAAAAGTAATTTTTAACTAAAGCTGTCAAACAAATGCAGTGTGGTCAAATTTAGAGTATTTGCCTCTGAGATGTGGTGTAAAAATATAAAGTCAGAAATACTAAAGTACTACTGGACTATAAAATCTGCTAAAACACACACTGTGCTTCCCATTTGTGCTTCAGCACTGAGCAGAAATGAAACAGGAGTACCAGGATCTTGTCCTGCGGGCTTGCGGTGCGTCTTCTGTGCGGGTCGGTGCAAAGATCCAGACTCTGTGGAGCGGCTACGGGGAGATAGTCAGACTCCACCTGGAGGGCTGCGACCGGCCATCTGTAGTCGTCAAGCATGTTAAGTTTCCAGAGGAGGCAGAGCATCCAGGCGGCTGGAACACAAACCGCTCCCATGCACGTAAAGTCAGATCCTACCAGGTGGAGACACACTGGTACCAGAACTATTCCACCAATCAGAGCTGTCGGATCCCCGCCTGCCTGGCTACCTGTTCCCATGGAGACGAGATGTTGATAGTGCTAGAGGATCTGGATGCGGCTGGGTTTAATCAGAGAAGGTATGACCGCAGTTCTTTTTGTGTTAAACTGTCTATAGCATTGCAAAGTTAAGGCCATCGAATGAATCAGAAATTTGGCATAGGATGGCAGTGCTTGTTTGCGAGAGGTGGGGGAGGAAGTGGATATGTAGTCCATGTTTTTTTTGTGTCAGTGGTTGAACCAACCATCACCATCACTGCTGGCATGGCTACACAGGCAAGCAGTTTCCCACATTAGATATGGACCTAAGCACCGTCAGTATAAAACTGATAGCCAGCAGGGTCAGGCTTACAGCTATTTAAGATCCACTGTACTCGAGCACAAACAGAATATAAAATAAAAGGAAACTGCAGGTATGTATGGCATACTGTGCATTTGTTTTTCAGATTTTACAAGTCTTGGAGAAGAGTGAGGGGGTGGGGAAGAGGGAGCAAAGGCATTTCACGCCAGATTAATAAATTATTTTTTCTTTGTAGGACCAGCGTGAAAGACAAGGAAATAAAGGCGTGCCTCAGCTGGCTCGCCCACTTCCATGCTGTCTTCCTGGGTGTGGCACCGGAGGGCCTGTGGCCTGTCGGTACCTACTGGCACCTGGAAACCCGTCCAGACGAGCTGGAGGCCATGGACGATGCCCAGCTCAAAGCAGTCGCTGGAGACGTTGACAGGATACTCAGTGAATGTCGCTTCAAGACCATCGTTCACGGGGATGCCAAGTTAGCCAACTTCTGTTTTTCCCCAAGTGGGCAGGACGTGGCAGCTGTGGACTTCCAATATGTTGGCGGCGGCTGTGGGATTAAAGACATTGTGTACTTTTTAGGAAGCTGCATGGAGGAGAGAGAGTGTGAAAAGAGGGTACCAGGCCTATTGGATTATTATTTCACTGAATTAAAGCTATTTGTGAATAAAGATATAGACTTTAGGGCCCTGGAAACAGAGTGGAGGGAGATGTTTGCTTTTGCGTGGACAGATTTTCATCGTTTTCTTCTTGGACGGATGCCTGGACACTGGAAGATCAACCGGTACAGTAAACAGCTGACCAAAGAGGTGTTGCGCAAGCTGAAACAGTAACCAGAACCTACAAGTTTAAACTTAAGAAAACCAGTATGTCCGTGAAGGTTCTCAGTCATCCAGGTCATCTTAATCTCGGAGTGTTTAGTAGGAAGCTACTGGACTTCTTATCTTGTTTGAAGACGTTTCGGGAACTGAAGAAGCCTCCCAGATTCAGAAAACCAGAAAACCATGAGGGGCGGACGGAAGGTGGCCTGTATAAATCCAGAAATAAAAAATGTAATCACTTGTTCAAGTCTTCTCTTCATCTGTCTGCAGTAAAGCATGCAGATCAAAACAATTCTGAACATACAGTATAAAAGCTTTTGAAAAAGGCTGATTTTTCTTTCCTTTACTGAATTTTTACAATGCTGAGAAACAAAAGGCAAGCTAAATTAACTTTATTCACCTAAATCTTACAAAATAGCCGCATAACTAGTCAGAAAGTAACTCAAGTTAATTTTGTGATGTTTATGCATTTAAGATATTATGGCGTTTTTGAGTTGTAAGGTGTGGTGAACTTTCTTCACTTTTGTGACATTTTAGCAACTGTCTTAATATTTATTGGATATTCATAAAAATAAAATAATCTGTGGAAGTTATTGTTTGTTGTCTTCCTTTACAAGAAAACACCCCCTTTCTTCTTGTCTTTGTCAGTAGCAAAAATGAGTACAGCTGTTACACTGTAATAGCTGGACACACTGTGTCCTGATTAATGGGAAATAATTAACTTATGTAAGCCAGTTATTCTGAACCAGTGGGCTGGAGGGTAAATTGCTATTAGTGTACATTGTAATGTTTTTTTCTTTTTCTTAAGGTGTTCAAGAATTCATAGAAATAAACAATTGCATATTTAAATTCATTAGCATTAAGGTCACTCTACAAGTTTTCTGTCATTAATTTTTGATCCTTAGAAATGTGTAGACAACAGATATTATTAAATATCTGATATGGGCTTTAAACCACAAAAAGGTTGAGAACCCATGAATTAAACTATTATTGCTGCAATACTGTTTCTTTGTGTCACCCTGAATCACATACTGGATTTTAATAAAAATAAAAATATAAAAATATTCATAAGTGAGTTAAAAAATGTTGCATTTCAGTATATGTACAGTAAATGTACTATTTCTTACATTTCTGATATTTCATATATTTAATATCAGATACTTGTCAATTAGTAGTAACAATGTTTTTGGGCAGCAGCTTGACTTGGCACTATTCTGCACCCTAGTTGTTTTCAGTGTTACACAATACAATAAAATGCCAAGATAGAAAAAAAAAAGATAAGCATTGTTTTTGTTTATTATTTAGAGTCACAAAAAAGTTTAAAAACATGACCTCCTGGTGCTTCAACAAAAAGATAAAAACACAAATAGAACATGCAAATCAACAAACCTCAAATCATGTCATGAAAACAGAAGCCAAACAACAGTTGGTGCTATCAGGAGGACAGAGTGATAACTACTGTAGTGAATGTTAACTAAACATGTAAAAGCTGCTGTATGAATTAACTGTATTCCAACTTGTTATGGAAACTTAACTGAAGCTAAAGGCCTGAATGGTTGCACTGCCGGTAGGATGTGCACTCCTATTAGTACAATTGTCCAAGGTAATCCAGCAAAAACAACCCAAACAAATGAAAAATCCCTGATGTTCATTATTTAATATCTCATAAAACAGGCTAAAAGAAGTACAGACTTGTGTTTTCCTGAAACCTTGAGTCATTTTTAAAATATTAAATAAGACTTTATCCACCAGACAGTTTGGAATTGGGACTTTTTCTCTTCCCTATCCACAAGACTTGTGAGCCACCAGTACAAAGTTTCTTGGAGAAAGGTTTGGATTGAAGAGAGGAACAAGCTGAGTGTCCACACCTGCAGAAAGATAAACAAAGCTTTAGTGCTAAAAGTGTTACACAAGGTTCGTTATAATTTCCGTTGCAGTTTGAAGAAGCTCACCATTCTCCTGCAGGTAGATCATCCTATCCAGCAGCACCAGTGTCTCCACTACGGGAGCCAGAAGCAGGGACAGGCTGAAGTACACCACCACCCTGCTCTGCTGCTTCAGCATGGCCTCCACCCGCTCCGGGTCCAGAGGGAGCTGAGGCAGGCCGATCCGAGCCAGACCCAGACGAGCGTACCTGTGAGAGAACAACAGGAGGACATTTCAACAAGTGATATTTTAGCGTTTTTAAGACTAACAAGAATTAACAAACAATAGGACAAATGCAATAAAGGTAAAGCTGAAAATAAATGCATTAATTAGTTACTTTTTTCTTCTGTTTTTTTTATTTTTCTAAAATTCCTCAATTTATTTACTTATTTAATTTTCAATTATATTTATTAGTTTTAAATTTCAATTATTAATCCTGTATTTTATTATGTGTGTGTGTGTGCTTTTTTTTTCTTTTCTTTTCTTTTACACTTTTACCCCTCCCATGAAGGTTATGTTTTTACTAGCGCTTGTTTGTTTGTTACGAGGATAACTAAAAATGTCGTCTACAGATTTGGATGAAATGAAGAGGTCAGAAATGACTAGAGGAAAAACTGATTTGATTTTTAGGTTAGATTTTTGGATTATCATTTGGATCCAGGAAGTTTAAATAAAAGATTCTTCAATAATGCAAGAGAAGCAAACTTTCACCATTGATGCATGTAGTGGTCCAAGTGTACTGTAGGGAATGCCTTCATAAATTCATCTCCATGTTTCACAGAGTTATCAACGTATGGGGGAGGTTTTGGGAATTGGCGGTCTATGCTCTCAGAGTGCTTTCTAATTCACCTATTTACGTT
>KV751342.1:2920632-2931820 GCA_001698575.1 Mola mola
GGGTTTTTTTTATCCCTGCCACTCTTTTTCATTGAGAGGGTTCCGTCGCTTCTAGCCCTCCCTGGCAGCTCCTTGCTTCCTGTCAGATTGTGTCTGTCAGGGTAGGGGGGTTCAGGTTGCCCATGGAGATGGGCAAAGGAGTCATTCGAGGTGGCGCGATGTTGGACTGGTGGGTGCGCATGATTGAGGAGCTGCTGGCGGGGAAGCGGCAGTAGTTCTTGTGGGGGGGGGGACTGGGCAGGGGAAATGGTGAGGTCAGGCGCATCTGACGATGGCTTAGCAATTGGTCATACACCCCATTCTCAGATCTGAAAGACAGGCGAAGGGAGGCTGTGTTCAGCTTTGTGGTTGTTTGTGTGGAAGACTCAGCGGGGAATCATTTACAAAAAAACATTCTGACAATTTTGACAACGTATAAATAGTATTTATCTTAAAAATCTTTCTCTGATGTGATAATGACTAAGCAAAGTCTAGACTTGACATAAGCAGTGCTGTCTGGGACGCATCTGTATCTTTGAACTCTCCCCGAGCTCCACGAACAATATGACAAGAATCATCAGTCACAGTTGTGAGGAATTAACAAACCCACAGTCATTATTATTTTTACACCCTACACTGCTTCATCCTTTGTATCAGCTACGATTCCGTCTTCGTGTCTCACCTTGCTCACTGACACAATCCCAAACGGCGTTTGGGATTTATTTTTTTAAAACATTTCAGTTCACTGAATAAAACATGTTTCCTGGCTTCAGTCTCTTCTGCCATTGCTGTGATGTTCTCATCAAAAACACCGTTTTTCTTCCTTTTCTTTTTTCTTTTTTTAAGATTTAGCGTCATCTTGAGTGAGAAAGGCTGCAAGGGCTAAAAATTCTATGTATGGAATGGGACAGTTCTGTGACATTTATGTTTGTTTTTTTTTTTGCTATCAGGCTTGCCCATATAGACTGTGGGTAATTCCCTTGGGCAAAGTCTGCAGATATACAGACTTAGCATAAGTTGTCATGAAGGGCTTCAGATGAGCCTTCAATTACTTGATGATTTGACAGTGTGACAGCCCTTACAGTCTTACCAAGGATATATCTCTGAGTTGGTGAATCTGTAAAGGTGGACATTGGGATATTTGATTTGCAATTTTGATGCATTTCTACAATTCTTAACCTGTTTTTTTTTTTTTTTCGTGCTCAGCATCCTTTATCAGTCAAACATCAGTACAGAATCCAAAATGATCTGAAGACAAAGTTCAGGTGTAGATTGTGGTAACTGAGGCCAAACCTACATGTCTTTGAATTTCACATGGAACGTTTCCACATTTAGGAAATTGAAGCAGCCGAACTCATCCGTGTCCGTTTGCTGCACTGGGTACCAGCTCTCTCATCAGACTGTCTAAAGGGACCAATGGGCCAAACTCTCACAAAGATGGTGCAGTCTTTAAAGAATGTAGTTCACCCCCTCCCTCCTCCTCCTCTCCAGGCTTATATGACCTTTCCTGGCAAACGGAGTGGTCAAATATCTTCTCTCTTGGCCCCCACCGCCTTTTCCCTCAAGGTGAAGTCATTGGCTATTCAGCCACTTGTGATGCTTGTCTTTGCGCTTGAGATGTTGCCTGCGATGCGTCCTTACCCTCCCCCATATGAAATGCTTTCTGTCATGATAGAAAATGTGTGTGGCTTGAGAAAGAGTATGAAATGAAGGGATTGTTAAATTTGAATATTCAGACATTGGTGTAAGATTGTCAGGAGGAATTATGTGCATTTGAGGTGAGAAACCGAAACCAGCATGACGGAAACCTGACAGGATGACAGTTGATTTGCACTGACTGTCTCCTTTAGTGTTTTAGATTTGGGTTATTAGTTATCTGACTGAGCAGCCAATAGACAATGTTTTTGCTTACACATATCAGTAAAAAGTAAGTGTATAATGCAAAGAGTGTTGGGTAAGGAAAAAAATGACATCCCACTGGTAGGTAATCATCACTTTCAATAAATGCTACCACCTGGATTTTTCACAGGTTTGATTTATGCTACCAAGGACGCGTGTCAGCCATTGTGAAGCCAAAATAGGAGCATACAGTTTATTGCCCCCTTGGTCATTATAGCCCTGGGTAAGAGGGGAACAAATGGCATAACTGTGGATGCAACAGAAAAACAACCCCGCTGATGGGCAGTGGGGGGGGGAAGCAAAGAAGTAGAGTGATATAAATGAAGTAATAATAAGAATCAGCAGCAGGGGTCACCCTGGACAAGTCGCCAGTTCATCGCAGGGCTGACATATAGAGCCAAAATCAGAGCCTTAGAGAACAAAGGAAGTCATAAACATTAGTGTGATTTCTGCTTTTATAAAAAGAGATGGCACTTATTTTTAATAGCTTGTAAAGAACTCATTGTTGAACTTTGGACCAAATGTATTTTTGACATGAATGACCTTTTTTGAGATGTTGTGTACATAAGCATGGACCGTATATAAGATGGATGACATGAAGGCTCAACAAAATTGACGCCAAAGCCTCCTGATCACCCACTTGGTCAGGTGGATAGGTGGCAACTCTGATGATGTCACCAGTGCAAGATGGCAGCACTTATATCTGTCATCATCTTGATATTTTGGCTTCATTTTTGTCAGCCTAAATTTTCTTTAAGTTTTGTCGTTGTATGTTAGCTACATAAGGACTCAGCCACCATACGTGAAATTGGCTCAGCTTTACGAAGAGAAACCAAATGAAGCTCCATTGTTCCTGAATTCTTCTAATATTGACAGAGAATCTGAAATTTAAAACTGCGGAATGTATAATTAGGTTTCCATTAATAGAAATCTTTACCTTCAGCTTGCTTTGAGAAATCATTCAGATAAGATGATTTACTAAAGCATATTTTATGTACTTAATCTATGTAGTCGTCTCTCCCTGAGTTTTTGCTGACACCTTCACATTCAATCAGAGAATCAGAAACTTTCTTACACTTTTTTTCATTTTTGTACAAATAATTCCAACAGAATAGGTGTAGATAATCATTTATTGGTTGTGTTCTTTACAACTAGCCCGACAAAAAAAGTCTTCTGGATGGTACAGTTGCAAATATACCACCATCAGCAGCTGTGTTTGAGGTAATTGTTAGATTTTTCAGCTGTGAACGATCCTACATGCTACATTCTGTATGTAGCAAGCATCAAAACTGACACTTGTTTTCAGTCTTAAACCCTTGAATAATATTTCCATCATCTTAAAAATGTAATGGCGCTGATATAATTTAAATATGACAGCCACCATATCTGTTCAGCAACTAATTTCTCATACAAGACAACATTTATTATATATGTCATTATATCTTATGGCTATGGTTTTCAAAGGAATAATTTGAACAGCCAGCTTTATCCCATGTGGCAGTTCTGTCTTCAAAGCTTTCATTTTGGAGTGACGGAGCCAAATTTAAGCATAAAAAAACCCACAGTGATTATTTATTAATCCTGTTTTGATTAGAAATGTGTATGCTGAGGCTGATACATCAAATTTTGATTTCCTTCGTCATTTCAATTTTAATACTCCTCTCAGTCACAGGGAAGTGCTCACTGACATGCAGCAATCATATTTTTACCATATTCATATCCTCACTTCCTGCCTCCTCCCCAAAGGCTTGAGAATGTGAACGGGACTCTATGAAACATTAAAGAGTCTGGAGTCCTGGAGTTTCCTCCAGGTGAACTGCTTGTTCATTTAGGTGCGCAGCTGACATGTCTCTTCTTTGTTGATGCGGAGCCAGCCAGGTGTCGGAGGTCACCAGCTGTTTTCTGTTTTCTTGCCTGGAAGAAGTGGCAAAGGTGTTTCTTCGGCCGCAAACACACAAGAACATACACAATTGCTGGAGCCTCCGATCATTTATTCACATCATGGTTCTTCCACGGAAATGCAAATTAGTTTAGTGACACAGAGACAGGAATAAACAGACAGCCCTTTGGGAGTAGGGAAGTGAAATGCTCTGAAAGAGAGAACAAGTGAAATTAGCCATTCAGGTCCTGTTGTACAGGGAATAAAGATTTCTTGGTGGCACTTCAACTTTAAGACAATCATTGGCCGTTTGAATCGTTAATTTTGGTGGTTACATTTGGCAAGATAAATGGCTTAAGTTGTTGGATCAAAGCGGTCATGATAATTGTTGGCTATTGTGACAAGAAAAAGAGACAAAAGAGTGCTAATGTCGCTATTATGTCGAGGAAACAAGATTACAAACCACAACATGATAAAACTAAAGAAATTAATATAGGGGAGGAGAAAGGGAGCAGTAATAATGTTGGCAAAATCGAATTAAGATGGAGGTTGGGCTTCAATCCGATCTTCCAGGGAGTTTGGAGGGGAATTCAGGGAAATCAGAATTCAGCTCACACTCCTCAGCCGCTCAAGTCTGTCTCACTGCAGCTATAGAGCACATACACACACACACACATGCAGGCAGTTTAGTATCCTTGATAGAACTTCACTGTGTGCAGCCTAACCCTAACCCTCGCCTTCACCTTTTTGTCTGTGAATATTACATGTCCACAGAATCCCATGAACAAAAAATATGAAATGAAGTCACAAACATAGTTGGGATTACAATAATTTGATCATATTTCTTTGTGACTTGACAGTTTATTACTGGTTAAATTATTAGAAAATCAATCTAGTTATTTGTTAGTTTTACTTATAATTATAAATTAGTTTTTAATACACTCCTAACAAATTCTATTTGATTTCAGTGCTTGTTAAAAAGCATACATGAGGATGGTTCATTGAAGTTAAAGTCCCATTTGTGTGTGGATACTCTCTAAGTGTCAGATACTAAACTATCTCAGCAGCATCTCCAGCAGCAGATACAGCAATAACATCAAATTAAAGCTGAATCTCGAGACTAATAAGTGGATGTTATCAAGCACTGAACTGGCTGGACTCCAAAAAGCAGACCCACACACAGGGAAAAAAAGAAAATCAGAGTCAAAATCAATCAATCAAAATCAAGAATCAGTACATGGACAATCAGTTCCAAAACAAACACGAGCAACTGCTCAAACAATGACATGAATGACAAACCAATCTGGCACAGAAGGAAGGGGAAACACAGCTTATATCCACACAGGAAGGGGAGGCAAGGACACACAGGTGTGGGTAGTCACAAAGGCGGGAAACTTGACAGGAAGACGAGAGATGACATAGACACTGCCAAAATAAAACAGGAAACACAAAAACATCAAACTAAACAGGACAGAGAAAAAACTAAGACTTACGGATCCTGACAGATTGAAGAGAACTGCGGGTTTCATAAGGAGAAGATGAATCTTTGTTCATATCTCATGACAGCTCCAGTTCTCTCTGGAGAAAACAAGGGGCTGTTTACACGGAAACATATTCAAACAATAAACTCTTGTTGCGTTTAGGCTGTTCCTTCACATAAACCTAATGTTTATCTGTCCAGCGAAGTGTGCATTTGTTGCGCCAGTGCTGTGACCAGCGGAGAGGTTCAGTACTGGTCTTGTATGTTGTGTTTTGTCAATATATGTACTGTACATCCTCTGATATTCTCTGATACTCTCATTCAAACGTTTTTGCCAGTGTTTTGTGTTTATTTATTTGTTGTCATTTTTAACAGAAAAACTCAAAAAGTTACAGATGGATTTTGATGAAATTTTTATTGGAGGTGGGAAATGGCCTATGGAACAGTTGATCAGATCTTGGTGGTGATCTGGATCATTGTCCAGATCCAGGAATTTTTCTAAAAGTAACCTTCACCATGGTAATATAAAACCTGTTTCAAAATGTTTTCTTTGTAAATCCACAGAAGTTTCAGCCTTGGTGGAAGTTTGTGCTCCACGAGTGCTTTCTAGTTAGAAATGTAGAAACCTAAAAAAAACCCAACAAAAAACTGATTGAACACAGCTGGGTTGAATTGGTTCAAACAGAATCACATCCACCTGGTAGTCTGGTGGCTCCCTTTTTTCTTGTACCACTTTGCAACATTTATTCGTCCTGGGGTTTAGCTGGCATTTAACTTACTTAGTTTGACAGCATGCTTGATTTGCCTTTTTTGTTCCGAAAATATATTTTGCTATTTCTGTAACCTGAAATCTGATAGTGTTTTTATTTAGTTAAGTTTGTGCTTCCCTTATTTGTTATGCGGTCAGAGCCAGGCCTTCACAATGGTTTTGAATGATATAAGGTGTCGTTTTCAAAGTGATGCTGAAACACTTTTAAATAAATTGGGATTTTCCTGCTGCTGAATAAACACTTCTGTTAACCTAAGCAGAGAAGAGATTCCTGAATAACTGGAACAGGGCACAACTCCCAAATTTCAACAACACGTCAGCACATCTGCATGATAAGCAAACTTCTCAATAGAAGTGTTAAAGAAAGAACCATTGTCCAAGTGCAACCTGAACAGTACAATTTAACTTATGGTGCACAGCGAAATGATTTGGGAAAATGCAGGATTGAATTTAATGACC
Organism: Mola mola; assembly: GCA_001698575.1. Taxonomy (NCBI): domain Eukaryota; kingdom Metazoa; phylum Chordata; class Actinopteri; order Tetraodontiformes; family Molidae; genus Mola; species Mola mola. The sequence continues at coordinate 2,927,098 of KV751342.1, forward strand.
TCTGCTGGTTACTAGTGGGAACCGTAACAGAATCTGCTCAGAAGCCTTAACAACCCTATTAACCTGAACATACTTACAAAACTGACACTTTTGCTATGAGGCAGCAAAAGACACCCATATATTGCCTGTAGTGAGAAATCAATCACTTATTTTGACTGTGTTGAGTTTTAAATCATTAAAACTGATTTCTCATAAATGAGAAATAAACTTTCAAACTGACTGGAAGAGTTGTTTTCCGGAAGGAACACTTTATATGATATATATGATAGATTCATTATGATTAAATAATGAGATGGTCCATCTCATCTTTCAAATTCACTTTTGATCCCCAGTTTATTTTCTTGGTTCTTCCATGGCTATATTGCTAGGATGCTAGATTTAGGGATGGCAAAATACAACTCCAGCAATTTGATCCACACTGAAGAAGCATGTCTTGTAAGCATGTCTTGTAAGCCTGTAGAAGCATGTCGAGACTTCATGTCTACAAATATTCACGTTTATCTTCACAAAAATGTCTTCTACTTTGTTACAATTTATGATATTTGTTGTTTAGAGTCCAACAATAGCATCAGCTTCAAACATTTTGTCCCTCCCCCTCTTTATTTTACCACAGATTGAATGTGCCACTACCTGTGCTGCTGTTTGTCATCTGTCTGCTCGTCCTGCCGTCGTCCTCCACCACCCACCATGAGTCAGGTATGCAAAACGCCCACCCACCCTCCATCCCCATCACTTTGGCCGCTACCATCGATCAACAACATCCGCGACTCCATTGAATCATATGTGACCTCTGACTTTTAATAATTTCCCGCTGTACAATGTTTTTGTCAACATGTGCACTTTGGAGGCCACTTTCAAGAGTGTCCCCAGCAGAAAATCAAGGTTAACAGATGGGCAGAGTAATACAGCTGTGTCTTCTCTTTTAATGGTGTCAACAGAAGCACAATGACAACACATATTCACAAAATGAACATGACACTTTAACTTTATGGTGCACAGTGAAACGATTTGGGTAAATGCAGAATTGTATTTAATGACCTCTATTGGTTACTAGTAGGAACTGCAACAAATTGAAAGAAGCCGCTCAAAAGCTTTAACAACCCTATAAACCTGAACATACTTACAAAACTGCCACTTTCTGCTATGAGGCAGCAAAAGACACCCATATATGCCTGTAGTTAGAAATCAATCACTTATTTTGGCTGTGTTGAGTTTTAAATCATTAAAACTGATTTCTCATAAATGAGAAATAAAGTTCAAACTGACTGGAAGAGTTGTTTTTCGGAAGACCCCCTCATAAATATGTTAGATTCATTATGATTAAATAATGAGATGATCATCCCATCTTTCAAACTCACTTTTGATCCCCAGTTTATTTTCTTGCTTTTTCCACCTCTATATTGCCAACAGGATATTAGATTTAAGAATGGCAAAATACAGGTCCAGCACTTTGATCCACACTGCAATATGTGAGCTATCGGATGGATTGTCATGACATTTTGTACAATTGTAACATCTGTGACTCCAAATTTTGCCATTATCCAATATTTTCTCTATCTACTGTATATTTTGAGTTTTGTTGATATTTACTCATTAACTGAAGACAGTCCCATCAACCTCAGCTTTACATTGCGTTTGTGCCAATTAAGAAGTGTTTGCTTGTTAACATTTCAATATGAAGTTGTTAGATATCAGTCAATTAGCTGAAAATAACTACTCAACCAGAGCCTTACTTTAGCTGTGTGGTTCCAGACTTACTATATTATATAGTGCAGTGAAATTATTCCTTCATTATATTATCTGTACTAGATACTAATTTCAATGGTACTCGCTCAATCCTACACATGATTAACATAGCTACCCCAGCCGGTACACGGTCAAATTATTATACACAATTTCCTCATATTTTGCTGATAAAATTACTTCAAGAATAAAATATATTTGTTTAGTAAGATGTTGAGATGTTGCATTATCAATGTTGACTTACCAAATTCAACAGTGAATCAACCTTCGTCAGTGATGTTTATTTACCTGTAAAGAAATGTTGAAATGTCGGCTGGGACAACTTCTTTCGTTTCCATTTATTTGTGGATTAACAATGTACACATCATATAGATGCATCATATTTACATTATAGACACATATCCAACTTTATAGCTATTTCCTCCAGCTCTTTATGCTGAGCTAGGCTAACTAGCTCCAGCTCCATACTTAACACCCAGTCATGTGGGCGGTATCAGGTTTAACTTGGCAATTAAGCAGTACAATCACTCTCAAAATGTCACCTATTACTTTAAAGACTGCTTCTCCTCAGATGACTCAAAGCTTCTCCAGGTGACCATCCCCACCACCCCGCCTGTGCTTGCTGTGCTTGGTGGCTCTCTGACGTTACCCTGCCTGGTTTCCCTGACCCACCCACCGCCGTCACCCTCCACCAATGGCCGGCATGCCGTGCTGTCCCTCCCCCGGGTCAAATGGAGTGTTCTTAGTCACGGCCAAGAGATGGAGATCCTGGTGGCCAGGGGCGACAGGGTACGAGTTAGCGAGGCCTATAAAGACCGAGCCTGCCTGCTAAACTACGCCCACTCCCCAGCCGACCTCACGCTGCAACTGCACAACCTGAGGAAGAGTGACACCGGCTTTTACCGCTGCGAGGTGCAGCAGGGCCTGGAGGATGCCAATGATGTAGTGCCCGTCAAGGTCCAAGGTCAGATAGATGTGATATCACATAATGTATGAGTACAATAAAATTAAAACAAGCAGCCACAGCCTTGATTGACATACTTTATTTAAAAATACTATAGACAGAAATACAGAAACTCCAATGCTCACAATAGACTGTCAATAGACAACTTAATCATTTTAACTTATCATTATGAAGTAAATATACTGTATATTGCATGGTATAATGGCTTAAGAAAAATGGCACCATCCATGTTTAGATTGGTTCTCTGTTGCCTTACATTCACTTTGTTGTGCAAGGATTTGTCATTATTGATGCAAAGGCACGGTACGGATGGCCTAGTGTGAGTGTGCCCATAGGACACCCAAAAATAAGTGGGTAAAATTAAAGTTCATTTATATACTGCTTTTCCATGGAAAAAAATGACAAAGTAGACCGGCACACTTCAGAACTTTATTTACAATGTTCACGAGTCCAAACAGACGACAATCAGGAAACCTGGTCTGCGAGCACAGTCTAAGTTCAGAATGGGGCAGGAGTCTCCGGAGAGGGAGTCCAGGCAGACAGACAGGGAGCGGGCGGATGCAAAGTTCAAAGACAGAAGACAGGTCAGGTTACTGGGGCAGACATGAGGAGACGTAGTCAGGGACAGAAGGCAGGTCAGGTACCAGGAGAGCCGTCCGGAACAGAGTGCTGGAGAGTAGTGCATGACGTGACGACAATCTGGCAGAGAGTGAGTGTGGAGGAGCTGGTTAAAAGGAGGCTGGGTAATTGATTGCAGCTGGGAGGAACAGTTGAGTCTGATGACCTTAATGAGGACAGGTAGTTAAGCAGGTAGTGTGGGGGTGGTTGAGGGGAAAACCAGGAGCAGATTGTGACGCAAAGTGCTTCACAGGAGCATGAGAAATTACATAACAATACGTATTTATACACATACATAAATACAAATATTCATACATATGTTTACACATACATGCAAACACAGATATGCACACAACATTATATATAGATATACTGGAGGTACATGCATATGCATTTAAAGTAAAATAGTGATAACATTACCCCCGAATCCACAAAAATGTCAACATAATATGCTGCTAGACAGGGTTTGAATACTCAATACTCAGATAATTTCAGCTCAGCTGCAAACTGGAAGCCAACCAGGAAGGAAACCTAACTCCTAACATCCACTTTCTGCAAGTCTCCTTCACCTCTAATTCATTTTAGAACAATCCTAAAGGTGGCGGGAGCCAGAACTTATAAAGTTGCTGTTGTTTGTGGTTTTACAGGGGTTGTGTTCCATTATCGTGATGCCTCCAGCCGGTACGCCTTTACCTTCGAGCAAGCCAGAGAGGCCTGCAATGAGATAGGGGCTGAAATTGCCACTCCGGAGCAGCTCCTGGCCGCCTATCAGAGTGGATATGAACAGTGTGATGCAGGCTGGCTCTCAGACGGGTCAGTGAGGTGAGGGTGGTTTAAAATCAAACATCACTCAGCACCTGATCAAGAAGCCTCTCAGAGAGAAAATTCTGCTCCTTGTGTTATGCAGAATTATGATTATGAGGCACTCAGATGTTCAGTGGACATTTTGAAACAGCTCAACAAAAACAATATCATGTTGGTCATCCATTGTGGCTGAGGGGGTATAGAATGTAGAGGTTGGTCAGTTTGGAGGGTTGATATCGAACCACTCAGCAAGCTAACATTTCATGTACGTCTGCACATTACAACGGATCGTTCAGTAGCTGAGAGGCACTCATCTGATCTGAAACCAAACACACTCAGAGAAGAACTGATGTGTGGAGAGGTACTTCTGTCACTTCAGTGCCATGTTATATTCCCTTCCACAGGTATCCCATTCAGATGCCAAGAGATGGCTGTTTCGGGGACATGGACGGATTGCCAGGAGTGAGGAACTATGGGCTGTTAGAGCCTGATGAGCTGTACGACGTCTACTGCTTTGTGGAGAATATTGAGGGTGAAACATTTTTGAAACATTTAAAGAAATTAAAGAATTATTTTTTATTTATATTCATATTT
>KV751342.1:2940903-2988323 GCA_001698575.1 Mola mola
ATAATCAGCTGAATTGGTATGACTAGACAGATAGTGAACAAATGTCCCAGTTTAATTCATATGGAAAAAAGTGAGGGGACACCTCTGTTTTCTATGATCGGTTTTTGAATCTTTTTTCTACTGTGTGTGCCCTTTAATTTTTCATGAAGGAAATCCACTGAATAATAATACTAGATAATCTTCAATATCTCTTTTGGCTTTTCATGTGGACTTGGAGGTCATTGCCCTACCACTTGGAACGTGGTAGGGCAATGACCTCCCAGAACAGAGCCATATTCCCAAACGTAACTTAATGCAAAGTGGAATCCTTGTTTCGTATTAGTGTGAACATAGTCTTAGTTCAGCATGATATCTGAACTGAGGAAATGAGAAGGGTTTTGGTCAAAGCCTACAAAACAAAGAACCCAAGTTGTAAAACTAATTTAAAAAAAAACACACAGCAACTTATCAGGAAAAAACTTGATACATTTCTCTCTTGCTGAAGGTGAAGTATTCCATGGCTCCACCCCCAAGCATTTCACCTTCTGGGAAGCCAAGGCCTACTGTCTGAGTCATGGGGCTGAGCTGGCCACCACTGCTCAGCTATACGCAGCCTGGAATGATGGACTGAACCACTGCAGTCCAGGCTGGCTGGCAGATGGCAGTGTGCGATACCCCATTGTCACCCCTAGGGAGCGTTGTGGAGGTGGTGAACCAGGGGTCAGAACAGTATATCGCTACAGCAACCAGACAGGCTTCCCTGAGGTTCACACTCATCATGAAGTCTACTGTTTCAGAAGTAAGAGCTGACCTTCAGTCCTTTTTGGTTCAGAGCCAGCAGTTGGTGCTGCAATATAAATCATTACTTATCTTGTAACTTTTCTCTAATATCCCTTGTATTAATTTCAGGTGATAATAGCCCATACACAGAATCTCCTCAGGATTTTCTTACCACTGAGCCAGAGGACATTGGCCAGGACATTCCTTTTGTGACTAATCCAGCAGAGGAGGAGTTCAACCGGAGCAAAGTGGCAGCAAAGGCTGGCAAAGAGGTCCAATATGCCCAGACCATCAATCCTGTACAACAGGGCTCTGCGGAGGCTCAGTCCCCAACACTGGGCTATGACAAGGAACCACTGCTTATGGTAGACCTTCTTGGGCCAGTCACTCCTTTATCTGAGCATCATGAATTTATAGAGGAAACTGTGGAGCTAGTAGAGAAGGCCAGCTACCCAGAGTCCTATTGGCCAGCCCCTGAAGGAAACCCACACACAGATCATGAAGAGTCTTATGTTCTTCCAACAGCTCCTTCAAATGCTAAAGGTGTAGTAACTGATGCAACAACGTCAGAGCGCAATGAGACCTCAGAGCATCATGTGACTGACAGCCTTGAGATGTCTCAAGAGGGGGATCTTTCTGTTGTACAAGAGGACCACACTCCAAATGTCCACTATGAACATACCTCTGAAACTGAATCTACTCCCTACTCCTCTCATGACATTTCAGTGCCGCCAGAAGAGGCCAGCACTGGTACTGTTGAGGAGATATCAGTTCTTACTATTTCACCCCACACTGAGGAAACAAATGTCCACCCCACCACCCCTTTACCACCTTTTAACAACAGAATACCTCCAGATGAGTCTGGAGAGGAGAGTTCAAGTCCTCTTCTGGATGAGGACACGGTGACTCAAGGTTTGGTTGATTTGGACACCTCGGCCAACTCTGAACTGGTCCCTACTACTGTATCAGGTTAGTCCACGATGAGTATCAAAGTTACAGTGAGTAAATCATTATTTCCAATCATCTCTTCTATTTCAGAGCTGCCTTCATTGCTAGTGAAACTATGAAGATTTAATTCTTGAATTTTCACAAATTTGCTTAAATACTACAAATAAAATGGAAACATTCCTACTCACTTATCACTCAAAGAGCAATTTGACATCATGTTGATGCTGTGTCGTTGCCGAAATTGGTTTATTATTTTTACCGTTGCCATTTTAGGATATATTCCCCAAAAGGAACAATTGTCTCTTGTATTCAGTGTTTTAAACTAATTAGCTTGAAGTTATTCAGTATAACATTATTCTGAAACCTTGAATGTAAAATGTTTCATTGGAAATTTGTTCGACAGCTTGATAAAAGCTGACTTATTCCAAGGCTTGTTGTTTTGAAATTTATTGCCATTAAAGTCTTAGTATAGGGTTAGGGCTATATGGTGTGTGGTTTAAAGTCATAAAAACACAAACCCTCACCAAGGCAGAACAACAGAACAGCCCCACCCCCAGACACACACACACATACCGTATTAATCACCCTGCAAAAATGCCGTCAGTTTAAAATTACTGTGATATTTAATATTTATTGTCTTTGACAGGTCAAACTTATGTCTAGGTTTTGAATTTATGTCCATATATGCAGTAGTTCTGTAGTTATTCACAGTAAATGATATTTCATTAGGGGTGGCATTCTGGTGATATGATGATATGATATATGTCATCATAATTTTGCCATTTGGTAGAAATAATGGGGGTGATATATCTAATTTTTCATACTCTTGAGTTTTGAACAATGTTACAGCTACACACCAAAACCTTAAAAAAATACCTTGTCCCCTTGTATTAAAGAATCCTTTAAAAAAATCCTGGATCCAGATCCAGACCACCTTCAAAATTTTATGGGATTTGTGATTTGTTGGGTGTGACAAGACCCACCTCTGGTAAAATTTTCATGCAAATCCCTCCACTAGTTTTTGCGTAATCCTGCTAACAAACATACAAATAAACTGACAGATGGTAAAACATAAACTCCCTGTTGCAGCTGCTTACAGGCAAAACCCATTCTGATTCAGCACCTTGTACTGGGCTGAACAAAGAGCAGAGAGCGTGTACGTTGTTTTTGGAGAAATGGGCGTTTGTTACTTGGATAAAAGGGTGTTTGATAAATTGGCTTTCAGCCTAGTGGGACATTTTTCAGATTACTTGTATTACGGGATAATGAGCCTTTAGAACAATGACTTGGCACCAATGCTCTGATTGTGTTGATCTCAAACTAAAGCTAAGGCTGAATGGAATTTTTTACCTCAGTTGTAGGCACACGTAAAATAAGGACATAATAATAAATTCTGATGAGCTAGTCGTGGTAGAAAAAAATTAGGAGATCACTTCAGTCATTATTTGATAACTTATCAATGTCTGGTATCAAATAGAAATCCAAAATTGATGTACCTACAGCCATGCTGACACAGCAAAAGATATATCCTTTTCTAAACATACAAAGTGCGTGTAAAAGCAAATGTCTATTACATTTAATTGTAATATATTTTGTTTATTTATGATACCTAAAACGTATTCTTAATTAAATCAAATAGCTTCATTTCTGTTTTTATGTTCCTTTTACTATTCTGCTTTTAAACTTTTGAACATATTTTTTTGCACGACACACATCATGTCATAATGAAATAATATCATGGCTAAGAATTTCTACCTTCTATTCTTGAGTCCACCAATGACAGTCTCCAGAAAATGAATTCTGAAAGCCCGGGTCTTCAAATCTTAACCATTCTGCATGAATTTGTAGGCGACCTTGTACAAGTAGCTCTTCCTCCTCTTCCTGGGAATTACTGTTTGGATTCAACATGTATGGCTGAATTACTCAAATGTTAGAACTTGACACTGTGCAGTGTATAGTAGTCTAAACATTTGTAGTCTGTAGTAAGCTCTGGACATGGGGCAGGACTAAATTAGCAAATTTATAGATCCCCACAACTTAGATGAGGCATACTTGTAGAATTACATCCAAGCCATTTACAGGCCATGAAGAGATTTATTTTCATGTAAAAGAAATTGAAATATATACTTTTACAAAAAAGGATACAGGTTTTTAAGAGTTTAATCAATTGGTTGAACAGGACTTTAAAGTATAATTTGAGATGATACCTTTTCTTGACAGGTACTTACAAGCCCCTTGGTGTTACTATGGAGTTGTCCACTCCTGTCGATCATGGTGATATGGAGTCCAATAGCGCCTCAGAGGAGACAGAATCAGATGATCCAGCTGAACAGAGTGGACATATTCATCCAGCGGAGGTCTTCACAGTCACAGATCACGCAGGCTCCAGTGTAGACCTTCCTGTCCTGAACAGCGATCCATCCTCTATGTCTGTCACCCTGTCTACTCCCTCCATGGAGGTTGAAGCCAGCTCTCCAGAGATTATAACCTTCATACCTGAAAACAGTGCGTCATCTGGAGACCTACCTCTGGAGGACATCCAGGAGAAACTTGAGCAGGAGGGATTAGGAGAGAGACCAAACGTGTTCATCAGCACAAACCAGAATAATACACACGGTATTATGGAGCAGAGGGAACAATATGTAAGAGGGGTATCAGTCGAATCATCTGGAGAAATACCAGAGGTGACAAGTCAGACTCTTTTAGTGGATCAGAATGAAGGTGGCACTGATGCATCAGATGTTAAAAGCAAAGTAATCACTCATCAGAGTATCATACCTGGCTGGGAACCAAAGCATTCCCCCTCTGCACCGCTGGAGTCTCACTCTGATCGGGAATATAGCGCCGAGCCTCCTGTCACGGAGGAAACGAAGGAGAAAGAGGTCACCATTGAGATCACCACCAGCGGCATCAACAGTGAGTTTAACGGAATACCAAAAACCTTTTTATTATGGATATTAAACTCTAACACTTACTAAGCAAATGCTCACACCACCTGTGTATACAGTAAGCACATAATGAATGATAAAATAAATTATATGTAGTTAAAATACTAAATAAACAACAGGATGCAGATTCAGTATTCATTGTTAGAATTTTGTTTTCTTTAAAAAGAACGATCGCGTAGACAAAATTGTTATCAAGTGGTCTTCAATTAGATTTAACTCACATATTGTATGCATATATATTAGTTGCAAAGCGGGGATGAGCAGGGGTTTTGTGTAATATTCTGAATATTTTCAAATTTATTTCAACACTCATAGATGCCCCATACAGATGTGCTCAGAAGACTGGTTTTAGTGGGAAAGACTCTGAGTGAACTAGTCAAACTGGGACAGACATTGAGTGGCCCATTGTGGGACAGACAGGCTAAGTGGATTGATTATAGTGAGACAAAGAGGCAAAATGAACTAATTATAGTGGGACAGCGCACAGTCTTTAGTATAAATAGGCTTCAAAAATCGAATTGTCTGAATTTAGAACTGTTTCAGCAGAACATGGATTAGAGGGAGGTGAGGGGGAGACCAGTGCAGATGAGTCTTCAGGTAAAATCTGCGCATGGCATCCGGATGAGGAGGGAACAACCAGTCCAACCATCACCTCCGACAGCGGCGATGTGACTGTCACCGCTCCAGCCATGCATCCTGTCAGAGTTGGAAAGGAGAGAACTGCCATGGCTGCTTCGCTGCCTGCGGCCAGAGAGTTTGCTGTAAGACAAGAAGACATTCCAGGTACCTGCAGTACAGAGCAAAGTACTAAAATAACAGCTGGCGTTGGTACGCTTTATCGCTGACTTGGAAGAAAGATTTACTTGATGCTGCAATTTCACACCTCAAGCCGACTAACCCACAGCAGAGAGATTAGCTTCATATTGTAAATTTCTGAAGAACACAAGAAAACTCCTTACTGTGTAACATGACAAGGATTTAAGTTTTAGATCATCAGTTTTAGATTGTTTGAAATAGAACCAAAATCTTAAATTACTGCAACTTGTAATGTTTATTGGATTTTGTTCATGTGCATCTTCAGTTTGCAACGTGACAAAAAAGAAAAATGAAACATCAGACAGGATAAAATTAATGATCAGTATTTCTGTATCACTTTCCAACCTGCATCTCCAATGTATTTTTGATACTGAAAAAACTCATGCATTTCAGTTTTATTTCACAGTGTTTAGAAACTTAAAGCATAGAAACACATTCAAGTAATTAAAAAAAATGAAAAAAAAGTTTGAAATTAGTCAAGTATGAAATGAAGAACCCCAAATTTTGCCTTTAATTGTTTTCACCTCCAAGTTTATTGTGTTGCTGCATTAATATTAAATGTATTTTTTATTACAATTTATTACACTATTCTACATGTTTAAGCCAAAAGAATTGTTGTACCTAAAAAAAAAAAAACAATATTAGATTATTTCTTATTTATTTGGTTTGCTAATATCGATGGTGGAACCTAAGGTACCACAACTGATATAACAGCTTCCCCTGCTGGTACCTCCGTTTATGTCAAATTCACTTGAAAAATGCCTTCATTAAGTCTGATAAAAGGACTTTTTTGTATGAAAAAAACCCCCAATAAGTGATAATGATTCAATAGAGAATCGTCATTCAGATCATAAATGACCAGTAGTCAAATCCAGTACCCAGACCTGTACTAAGGGGGTAAGTATAGCTCTAATGTTAATGTTCCTTGCTAAATTATTGTAATGAAATAAGTGATTAACAATGACATTTGAATATCTTCAATCGTGACCCTCATCATCTTCATGTAGGTACAGACTCCTGCCTGGAGAACCCTTGCTTGAATGGAGGCACTTGTGTAGACGGTGAAACAACAAGGTGCCTTTGCTTGCCAGGTTATGGAGGAGACTTGTGCCAGACAGGTTGAATGTTGTGTATTTTATACACACAAAATCCTCTACACAAAAACCTGAATACTATAGTCTTGGGATTTTTAGATATGTTTCTCTGCTCTCTTACTCTTTGTGTCTCTGTCCTGGACAGACTTGGAGACCTGTGAGCCCGGCTGGGAGAAGTTTCAGGGCTTCTGCTATCGTCACTTTAGCAAGAGGCAGAGCTGGGAGGCGGCTGAGCAGCATTGCCGCATGTGTGGGGGGCACCTCCTCTCTGTTATGACCCCTGAGGAGCAGGAGTACATCAATGGTAAAGCCCCTGAAGAGCACCAATTGCTCTGTAATCATCCAATTTCATGAAATTGTTGTGCTTTCTTAGCCAGTAAATAAGTGCGTAATGTCTTGGACAGATATAAATTTATTTTTTTCTCCTCAGATGTTCAAAGTTTGTTACAATTTTTCAGATTATGGTTTGCATTGCTTTCCAGATTCATTGTTCTTTTGGCTTGCAGAGCTGTAACATATTTATCCTACATACTTGATTCATTGGGGATTCATTCATTTGTTTAGTCAAAGTTTTTTGACCTTGAAGAATTGATACTGAGGACCTGATTATCAAGTTCTAGTGTCAGACACTTAAACCAGGAGAGAACAATTAGGTCATTTTGACATCTTGTAGAAGGCTAGTATAGACGTTGCGGTATACTGTACTTCCTGTGTTATTTTATTATTATTATACAGTAGTTACCCTCTACTCCTGGCTTTCTTACAGAAAATCTACCTAATCTTTATTTTAGAAGTTGGTATTTGATGCATTATGCATACATGCATTTTCACCATCATGAAAACTCTATTCTGATTCATTTCAATCTACAGGCACAATTAAGTAAACGTAATTTATTCAGTAACAAAACATCTTTCAGGATCTCTAAAGTTAAAAAAACTAAAGAATTTTAATTTGTATTAAGTGATATTTGAACTTCCCACCCTCCCCTGTGTGTACATGGAAAGGATAAAAGCAGGTTAATAGAGTAACACCTTCCTGCCCTTTCATGGCCCACATTGAAAGGCTAAGAGCTGGAGGATGATACCTTGCTGGCCATAAAATACATCATTTCTGGTAGAAATTGCAGCAAGCATCACTGACAACAAAAGAACATGTGCCCAAGACTTTCCACTGTGAAATACGATTATAAATATCCTTTCAAATGTAGTCAAATAAAACATATTAAAGTGTTTGTTTCTCCTAACTGCTGCTCACAGGGGATTCATTAAATATCTGGTGTATAGAGAGTCTAGGTTTCAACAGGGTTGGACATATTTCTTGCAACAGATATCAGACTGGTAATGTTTCTTCTTTAACATTCCACCAATTCAAACTATTCAATCCAAAGTATCCAAAGTGGGGGGTTTGTTTTAACAATGAAGCTTCAGAAATGTTCAGACAAGACACAACAAGAGTCTTAGTGGGTCAAATGTACCCTTTCTTTCTTCCTTTCTTTTCTTTTTTTAAACTATGAAATGTCAAAGTTTTGATGTTGGTGTTTTGTCTGACAATGAGGAGATGAGATTGTTACCTGACATTCCTGTGGTTTGGTTGTTTTTATTCTGAGGGCAGTTGCAATGGATCATACAGTACAGATAATCACACAGTTAGGTCAGCAAGTGTCAAGGAACCTTCTTAATGGACTCAGTTAACTATGTTAGAATATCATGGACAGGGTCATATTTATATATATATACAGTATATGTATAGACTAACTCCCTCTAGAGCTTCTTTTCCATATTCCTCCTTACATGGCTTAAGGACTATGGGCGAGTAGAGGGCACTTTATCGTGTTTTATCTACAAAATAGGGACATTCAAGGGGGGACTTTCATAGCACATTTTAAAACATTGAGGCCCCTCTGATTGAGCGTTTAGGAAAATCGCACATTATCGTTGATCATCAATGGCAAGCTCCATGTAAAATGATATAGGGCTGACTGTTGGACCTTTAAAATAATTAAATTACTCAGTTGTTACATCTCACAAACACTTTTTTCTACCCTAGTTCTAAATTCATATGCATTTTCATCTCCTCAACTTATCAGAACCCATTTTACTGCATATAGTTACAATACAGTGACCCTTCTTTTATTTTCCATTCTAATTTTTAGACAAGTACAAAGAATATCAGTGGATTGGATTAAATGACAGAACCATTGAGGGTGACTTTCGTTGGTCAGATGGGAACCCTCTGGTGAGTCCGTCATTTTTTCGTGTTATGATCATGTGAATCCAACGTTAGCTGTGTGTTTTAGTCTAAGCTGCTAACAGTTCTGTATTTCTTTTCCTTCAGCTCTATGAGAACTGGTACAGAGGCCAGCCTGACAGCTACTTCCTGTCTGGTGAGGACTGTGCAGTGATGGTGTGGCATGATGGGGGACACTGGAGCGACGTGCCATGCAACTACCACCTGTCCTACACCTGCAAGAAGGGCATCTGTGAGTTCACTTTGTTTAAAGTACACCTTAATCTGCAATCTGCCTTAATCTTATTTTAAATCATGGCTAGTGGAAAAAATGTAAGAAAAAGGTTGCATCTATATTTTTGTCCCATCTGACAGCGTCCTGTGGTGAGCCCCCCACAGTTCCCAATGCAAAGTTGTTTGGGAAGAAGCGGCTGCGTTACGAGACCAACACCATGGTGCGGTACTACTGTGAGGAGGGTTTTGTGCAGAAACTGAACCCTGTAATCGGGTGTCTGCCCGGTGGCCGATGGGAACAACCTCTAATTACCTGCACGCCAAGTGAGTGCATTAACTAGCTGATCATATAAAGACTTCCTCACATAAACAACCATAAGATAATGGAAACTAACAGGTGAACGCGCTCTGTTTGATGACATGGTTATAACATAAACATATTACGTAATGACTCAGCAAAGAAACACGTTTGAATCCAAATACACAATGCAGACGCAAACGGAATAAGTAAACATTAGGGGGGGTTTCCATGAGCCTGTTTTATGCATATTTTCAATTTGCACATAAAAACATGAATGGAAAGACAAAAAATTCAGAAAAAAGTGATATTGCATAAATGTGTTTCACGCATTTAGAGTGTTGGAAAAGTTGATAAAAGGTCAACGCAACTAAATTCAATGGAAATAGATTAAGCTATTGTTGATGTTGAGAGATCATGTGACTTAAAGGTTAAGTCACATTTAAGCTTCCATCCTTTAAGCTTTCATCTTCAGCTGCAAGACAAGCAATATTACTACATATCTTTGGTATTAGTTAGCTTTTTATAGTGTCTCCATCCTCTAGCTCTCCCTTTAATGGCATCTTCAGGGTGTGCCTTCTCCTTCGTCTTGTGGTAACATGACAGCTGTCCTGACTGGAAAGTTTGCTAGTTGCTGGCTATCTTGATGAACTACTTCCTAATATTTGCATGACATTACGTGATTACATTACATTGCATTACTGCACAGCTGACTGGAAAAGTGGGAACGGATTTTCAGGTAAGGCGGTGGACGTCGCGTGAAAACTGGCCACTGCAGGGCACGAGTGAGTAACAGGATCTGAAATGAAAGCAGTTGTAGTGAATTGCAGGGTAGACACAGCAGACATGTAAACTTGTGAGTTGCTACAATGTTTTGTGCTTAAAACTTCATTTGTCCCATTTGTTTCTCAGTCATCAGTCTCTACTATCAGCTGTCAAATTTCTACATAAAATATGTAGCATGTTTACAGTTTTGAAACTACTTTCTAATCTCTTTAAAGTTTCTATGGTTGTTTCCCTCAAAGTAAAAGACCTAAACTAGCCACAGTAGATTGAGAGTAGGTTCAAGTTACTACTAAAAACACAAAGACAAACTTCACCGAGAAGTAATTATGTTTTAATTGAAGTCTGGTTGTCAGAGTTGAGAGGCCGTCCATCTATCATCTGTCCAGAATGACGCTAATGTGTTCTTCCAATTATATTTTGCCTGTAGCTGCTTAAAGTGTAACTGTCTTATGCTGTAAAGCGTCAACTTAATGCTGGAACTACCTCTGAAGTGGAACTATAATTCCCCCCACCAAATCTGATTGACATGAGTGAGGCACAATCATAAGTTCAACTCTGAGCAGACTGTGTAAAAGGAGCTAGTGACGGCTGGAGCTTAAGAGTCCTTGGGTGTGGAGTTAGAAAGAAGTGAGTTTACTGGACCTTTACTACCATAGCACACCTAAATATCAAACTGAAATGTGAGTTGCATTTTTGGGTAGTACTGGCGCCAGCTTTTGACGGTGTGGAATGAGGAATTAAAAAGTTAATTCAGAGCAGGTGGTTATCTCCTCAGTGAGTTCCAGTTTCTTGACAGTAAACGTAATCGGTCGCTTTCCTCTCTCCCACCTACAGCACAAACTTTGGATGAAGACTCAGTCACATCACCTCCTTACCAGCATGAGGTGGTGATGGAGGCTGCAGAGGTCCAGACTGCGGCCACAGAAAGAGCAACTCCTCTCTTCTGGGACATTAAGTGGAATGTTTAAATCCGTCATGCCATTTTTATTTTATTTTCCCCCCTTCTCGTTTGCCCCTTTTTGTGTCACACTCTCCATTGACGTATCTACATTAAGTTAAACTGTATAAATCCAATTTTCATAGTGATGTCAAAGTTCTCACAGTTATGAAATCCATATATGTGTGTTAGTAGTGGACAAAGTGCTTCCTGATCTGTATATGATGCAAAAGACGGCTTCTAAAATAATGAAACAGTTGTTTGAGATAGAGAGGATCCCTTACACAGTTCAGAACTGTTCATTTTTAAGATAGAAACATATGTTTGATTCAGCCATCTGGATTTTTGGATTGAAAAACTTGTTTATTCATAAAACATTACAGCTTCAGATAGTTTTTGTTTTTGTTCTGAGAGGGACAAGTGTTATGCAGGAGGACAACAGAGAATTAAATCAGATCTGACCCTCAAAAAAGCTGAACCTCACACATCTTTAGAAGTGCAGACTCTCTTTGTCCTGTGGTGCTTCTTTTTCAGGTGTCTCTGCGTTATTTGGTGTGCTTATATGAACTGTTTATTTGGACGTGTTTTAGCATACAGTATTCTGATCGAACAGTTTAATTTGATCAGTTTCTAGAGTCTGTTGTCTAGGATCAATGAGAAAAAAAACATTTGATGATGCAACCACACCTTATTGACTGTATTTTTTTTCCATTTTTCAAAGAATTGTAATAGCTATATCGTTATAATAATGTAAAAATAGGTTGACTGTTGAACTAATGAACACATATGAATACGTAGTCTGAATTTTTTCTTTTGTTGCCTGCTGATGTATATCGATTACACTGTATTTGATGCCTCATCTTTGGATTTATTCCCAACCTTCTTCTGAGTGTGTGTAAAAACTTAAAGATGCAGCTTCGATTTGGTTAAGTTTGCATTTTTACCTTCCCTCATTCAGTTTGGAACTCTGCTTCAAAGTCTTGGTGATTTCACGACCAAACTGTCTTTTCTCATTCCACCACAAGAGGCCGCAAAAGTAATAAAGGTTCAAATTTGACTTGACGTGTTTTTCCAGTTTTTAATCACCAGGGACAGAAACACATCCCCATGTCTACAGACTTGTATACATCCGCCAAGGAGATTATATTTTCATCCATCTTTTGGCTGGTTTGTTCGTTTGCAGCATATTATAAAAACTGTGGGATGAATGTAAATGAATGATTAACTAGGTTAATTCTGAATGAATGGGCTAAAGAAGAACCCATTAAATGTTGATGTGTATCTGGGTAAAGGGCAATATTCAGGAATCTTGAAGACTGCTTCGACTGAAAATCATGTTTATGACTTTGATAACATGTATGTGTGTTGTTTTTTATGTGCTACAAAATATGGATCATGAATAAAGCAAGTAGTCAGTATGATGGCTTAGGATTTCTGCTTTCGCTTTGCAACTCACCAATGGTGGTCTCCAGAAAGCTTGCGGGGGTGGAACTTTACATTGTAGAAACAAAACTTATCATTTTGATGCCTCGACTTGTAGGTGACCTTGTGCATATCGCTCTTCCTCTTCTTCCAGGGAATCTGTGTCTGGTTCATTGTTAGAATTTGCCATTGTGCAGCGTATAGAAGGCTAGTTAGATGTTGGAAGATGACAGAGCAGGTGAAGGGCAGGGCACAGGCGGGACTAAATAAAATGACATTTAAGGGTTTAATCAACGACTTGTGCAGGACTTAAACAAAGCTTGTCATGGTTACTATTAATTTTGCCATGTATTTTTACATTTACTCTTCCAAATGCTTATTTCGTTTAAGTGAGATTTATCAGTGGCTGTTGCTGTACTTTGAATAAAGGGCGTTGTTGGGTAATGGTGAAGGTTCCATTATAGTTGTTAATGAAATTTTGTTAATAAGAAGTTAAGCTCTTTTGTTTTCAGTTGATGAACTAAATGTATTCTACAGCATTTTTAGTTGCTGCAGGGTGCACTGGTAAGCAAAGTTAACATTTGTGATCACACATGAGCAATTTGCTTCTTGTATTGTAGTCACGTAGCATGTTCTTGTGTGTGAAATCTCACTGATTGCGGGACATTAAAGGTGATAGAAAGGGTGCTGGGCTGGTAGCATGCAATAATCGCCAACCAGTTTTCAAACTCTGATTTCATACATGGCGGCAGACAGTGCACAGTAAAAGTGAGATAAACAGGGAACAAATCTAAATGAAGATGCTGTCAATATTTGATTTTTTTTTCATCATGTAATCATCATTCACTTCATTTTTTTGTCAACGTGCCTGAGAGATAATGTTAATGAAATCTACTGCCTCAGCATAAATGAAGATGTGACTTTTTTTTTTTTACCCTAACAAACTTGAAATAATGAATGAATAGTTTGTTGTCAAACAATATATCATGTGGACATATCTTTATTAAATACATTTAATTTCATATGAGGAATTTAAATCAGTTCATTGTGAAAGTAACCAACAGTTTTGCTTCATTCATTCAGAGGTTTAACTGCTTTGAATCAGCTAGCAGGAAGCAATTTCATGTTAATTGGACACACGGGCAGTTGATCAGCTTTAAAAGTAACCAACAAACGTTGAACATTTATTAATAAGTCACCGTGTGCAAGACATTGTTACAGGTTTAATGCAAGATGATTTATTTATCCTGTTTTTGTGATATTCTGCCAGTTCTCCCAGTATTTAGTGACCATCGAACTAAAGGAGTAAAGATGGTGTAATAGCCACAACAAAATTTTAGCAGCATTTTGGCCAATCACTGGTAAGCATCCTAGAAAAAAAATATTTTTCTTGATCTCATTTCAATATATAAAGTACTAATAAGCCTCACTGAACCCATTTGTTTGGTCTCCTGTGTGTCACAGTGCTTCACCTGCCTTCTAAAATAGGTTTGCAATGCAGCCAGTTGAATTTTGTTTTTTAACATATAACATTTACAAGCACTCATTGAATGAAATAATCAAATTCCATCTTTAAAAGTCCGATAAGGTGCTTTGCACAAATGAAACAACTTACTAAATCAGGCTAAACCACTTGTTCGCAGTCTTTTAATTTTACATTTATCTGTTCATGTTTTGTATTGTATTTCTCTTGTTTAATTGTAAAGCACTTTCTTTTGGAAATGTGCTACATATTATTAAATCCTCATATTATCGCTAACAGTAAGTGCAGCTGCAGATATTTTTCTTGTGCTCATGTATATCCACTGATGAAGCTTGAAGTTGTGAAGCTTTATGAGCTGTGCAGTGAATTCTCTGTGATGACACTAATGTACAAAGTGTGTTTTTTTTTTTTTTTTGTTTGTTTGTTTTTTTAAATGTCGGGCTACCTAAAGCAATAGGCCCCGTAAAGATGTGATATCTTGTCAGGGAATCCAAATGAGCGCACTCCTGCTTTGGGGAGGCCTCCGCAGCGCTGCCTGGGGTTGCTGATGGGAAAGCGCACGCTGCCATCTTTCAGCCAACCACCGTCACACTGGTCATATTTTTGGAAATACCAGGCGGCGTAAAGTTGTCCGACCAACACCAGCTCAGCTCCCTCAAGCTCACAAGCGCGTCCTGCCTGCTCGAAAGAGAAGGACCCCGGTATGAAGGAGACGGAGCCTGTGAGGGGAGGAAAGATTTATGGAAATACTTCAAGAGAAGGTGCCCTGCTGATGAACTTTCCGCCAAGCCTCACCAACTGATCTTTTGTTGTTCTCTGTCGACCTACAGAAGAACAACTCCAACTCCCCATGTAGCTGCTAAAGGTCAGCTTGTTGCTACACAGCTGCACTGCTGAACTGATTTGCAGCATTTTATTCTCTGGTAAAACTCTAAAAAAGACATCTGTTTTGTGGTGGAACAATCGGTTTTAACATTTTCGACATTTTCCGAGTTATCCATATTGTTTTTGTGCAAGTTGCTCCATTTTAGTATTATTGGCTGTAATGTATCGGGAAGTAAAGTGCTTTTATTGCTCCAAACGGAAGAAAAAAAAACATTTGAAAAACTCAACAGCAATGTCTCTTTCCAGAAATCATGACCTGATGATAATCCACAGACCTTGAGGAGAGCAGTTTAATTTCAACACCACATAAAAGAAACGGTGCATCTACTCTACAGGCAAGGCAACCAAGCTAATTACATTACAGAAACTGGCTAAATTATTTTTGGGTTGTACTTTGAGCTAATGTTTGGCCTGTGTAACCATAGTGAGGAGTGGGATTTATGACCTCTACTGCAGCCCACCACCAGGGGGCGTTTGAGTTGTTTTGGCTTCACTTGGGGCGCTGGCTGCTGCTCAGCTGATTAGGACCGCCTTCTTGTTTCCTTCTGTCAGGAAACAAGATTAATATTGATTGATATGAACTAAACTCAGAGCTTACCGGACGTTTGAGAGGTGAAGCAGAAGGCATCAAAGTGGTCGCGGTCCTTATCTTTTGGTCCGTAACTGCGGATGTCAGAGAACAGCTTGACGCCACAGGCAGGTCGAGGATGGATAATGGGGTATTGAACTGTCCCATCATTAAGCCAACCTGCATTACACCAGTCCAGACCCTCGGTCCACGCTGCCAGAGGAGATAAGCTGATTCAAAACTTACAGTATGCACAATGTAGACTACAATAGACAGTGGTGTAGAAGCCAGTTTGAAGTATGTAAGTAGGAATACCATTTCTCAGTGTTTTAGTGACAGATACCCAAAGTCTTGTCCACAAATCCATTTGGTTCACAATTCTTTGTCATTTTGGTATGGTCAGAGGGTATATTCTGCCTGTTCAAACTGTATTTTGATTTTGTCTAATTTAGTATCTTTTTTATTTAAAATATTGGTAGTTTATACTTGACTTAGTTCTCAACAATAACAGTAAAAAATCTTTAGATTTTATGTATTTTATGTGGCTTCATTTTTGTACAATGGGAGACACATTGTCCATCTTTACTTAGGTCAGTGTATACCTCTGAACAGCTGATTGTATGACGCTAATATGCCATCTTGCTCAGCACAAGCCTCCTGAGCCTCATGGAAAGTGAATCTGTAGCGGCCGTTTTTACTCTGATACGGGAACACCACACCTACAAAAAACAGAGGCCACTTGTCAATATTTGTCAAAATTATCTTCCCGCTGTAAGCTCATTGAAGTAGGAGGCCTTGGGTATTTGTCGGTTTAAAATGACAGCATCATTTACCTTCAATCCTCAAAGATATGACAACGCTCTCATCCTCAATGCCATCGACGAGTTCACAGCGGTATGTACCACTATCTTCCAGCTCGAGGCGGCTGAGCTGCAGCGAGGCGTCCATGATGTGAGCTTTCCGGAGAGACGCCCGCGAGCCAAGATGGCCGTACTGCTTGCAGGTGTGTGCATTTGATATCATTATGATGTTCTCTGGCCGTACGTTCTCTGGCTCCAGCTTTGTCCATTTCACCCTGTACAAGCTTGGTTTGGTTCTCAGGATACACGGCAATGTGACGTTGTCTCCCCTTCGGCCCACGACCTCGGCATACACAGGGGGCTCCAGGAGATACTTTAACGTCTGGGGTGCTTCAGGTGAAAAAGGACACATCAGTGGCACAAAATTTTATATCATCCACTTACTGTGGCATTTTTCTTACGTTTAAACAAGGCAAAGTCATTACAGGAATAATACACTAAAAATACATATGTATGCCCCAAGACATCGTATTCCATCCAATTTTTTAGAATGTGCTCAATTTAAAGGGTCACATTCAACATTTCAATACATTGAATTAATTAAATCATGTGCATAAACATTATGTTTTAACTAAATTATTATAATAACAAAATATTTAAGTGTTTACTTTTCCTGTCTTATACGCAAAGGTAATGTACTATATTCAAAATCAGTTATTATATTTCCTGTGAAATCACTTTCAAGTTAATCCAATTTATATACACTCAACATTATGCTAATACAAAATACTGCATTAAATGTTACCCTTTTATCAACTTTTTTGATAAAATTTGATTTGAATTTTAAACAAAATAAAAATATGTAAGCTCAATGTCTAGGATTCTTTATTTTTGGAGTATATTAAAAGGAATATACGCATCCAGAAATATATTTACAAATTTAAAGACAAGCATGATTTCCAAAAAATTAGAGGATATCAAATAAAAACAAGTTAAATGGCATTCGGTCCGGAATAAATCTCAATCAAGGCCAATTTAAGGTCTCCTTAAACTAAAATTTATCCTGACCTGACCTGAAACTTGTTCATCTTTGGCTAATTCCCTCGGCGCATGCACACTTTCAGCACTGAGCACTTCAGCACTTTATAGCAGTAAAGTAACATCAGCCACAACAAACCATCTAAAAATAAATTTTTTAGACATATTTTTGTATTTTTGCAGCGCAAGCTTTTATGTGTACAGAATCGAAATATGGCTAGTATTACATGAAGAGGAACTTTATACATAATTTCTTTATACATAATTTCTATCTCTGTTGGCAGTCAGGTGGAACAAAGCACTGGTGCTCTGCAATGGCACGCTGAATGTCTCTGACTGAAGGTGTAACCGAAAGCCTCCCTGATGTCCCTCTAGTCTTTTTTGATCATCTTTGTAGTTTGGAGGTGATTAATTATATAGATGAAGGTACACACAGTCAACCTTTCCATCAACTCCTTCGAACTATAACATTCAAAACAAGGGTGGAGATAACTGGGTTAGGAATGAAGAGAGAGATAAGGATAAGAAAACCTCAGTGAGGTCAGAGTCACTGTTGTACCTGATTTGTTGGGGTTGTATACAGCTGACGAGCAGGTGATGCAACTTGATATTAATATAAGAATCACTGCATAGTTCATCATGAAGGCAATCACTCCTCCAGCTACTGCGGAAAAACAGCACAAATTTCTTAGAAAATCACACACCATCTGACAAGTCTGCAGTAATGAAATGTAAAATTGCTGTTAGCTTGACAAATATCCAAAGAATTAACCTTCAGGTCAGCACGTTATTTTAGCCCTCACAGTGGTCAAAGAAGGAACACAGTAGCCTACTTTAAAAACCTGTGTGGTTGAGAAGATGCAGATGTCCGCTCATCCACCCGTAAGATCCCACATGACGAAGATGCTATGAAAGTGTACAAATTCTTGGATAGTTCATAACTTCTGTAAGTAGAAGCTGCTTTTCATCACTGATTGGTTGTCTGTCTGTGTCCTGAATGTTCAGCTGTCATACCAGTTCATCACTCCCTTTGTCACCTCCCTCCTCCCTCTCTCTTCACTGTGGTCATATGGTCTGGTCTGCTGTCCTCTCTGCTCCAGATGTTAATGATGTTAATGAAGGTCTGTCATGCTGTCTATTTTTGACTGATTTTAAATGTCCTTTTAAATGAGACAAATAAAATGAAAACTGAAAGAATGTGAAGACTGAGTAGTTTCACACTAATACTGAACTGTTAAAAAGGCAGCTTTCCTGAGGCAGTACCACTTGAACCTGTTTTGTAAAATTTTAAGGGAACAGTTTTCCCAAAATTTAAAATACAGTCATTATCTCCTAACTCCAATTCCATTGGTAATTTCTCTATGCCGACACTATGTCCATTTTTGGAGCTTCACAGCAAAACACACTCCCAAAAAACTGAGGATGACTTAATCAACAATAAAAACTTGTAACAGAATTGCGATGAGCCATTTACAGTGAAAACTAGCTCAGTTGTTTGGGAGAATGCAATAACGCTGTTGTTACTATTATCAAACACTATCATCAAAACTTTCATTGACAAAGACTGGATTTTCACTTCTGGGTTTCTAATTGTTAGATATTTGTTTACATCACAAGAAACTTGGAAAAGTTCTTTTGTACCTGTATCGACTGATAGCTTAATTTTGAGAGCCAAAAGAAGCCAGCCAGAAAAAACAAAAACAAAAAACAAACTTGTTGGCTGCCACCATTCTAAACTGACACTACCGGGCAGACCTTTATGTGTGCTGCACTAAAAGCTCCTTATTCATTTATTTGTTTTATTCTAGGGTTAGGGGCCATTCAGTGGTTTTTACATTTTTATAACAAGAAGAATTGCTCTTCAAAACTAAATATATAGTATGTGTTATCAATGTTTTTCTTTTCTTGCCACAATTGGCTGATTAAAGTGTCAAATTCACAAGCTAGCCCCTGCTGTCAAACAACATATTGCAGCCTATAGTGCATGCGGTGATGAGCCACCGCTGAACCCTGCTGACAACAAATCTTCCTGTGTATTCTAACTTTTCCCAAAGGCCTGTGGCCAAAGAGGTCTATAGTGTGCATTCAGCCATCTTTGTTCACTGTCCACACAGCTCTGAGGGCAGCGGGAGAGGAAGCTGTGTCCGCCGTCCTGGCCCGGGCACAAGGGCCGCTTTGTGACAGTCACAGTATCCATGCAGTGACAGAAGGCGCGGCAGTCACACAAACACTGTTCAGTGTCGAGAGAAGATGAAATAATGGGATGTTTAGTGCTTGTGTTGCTTCTCCATTGTGAGCTGTCATCAATGGGACTCTTTCTTGCCCTCCAATTAATATTCAGCCAAACACCTCAAGGTGAAAACAGCCAACTGTCTCTGCAGCACTTTATCTACTATCTATCTATCTATCTAATGGTGAAAACACATCTTCTGACATAGAATGACATGTCTGGTTGTAGTTTGTCTTCCTTTAATGGTAGTTTTTCGCTATCGTTATAAGTTGGCAGTGGAGCTATAGTGGCCCCGGGCTCCTTAGAATGAACTCAGCTCGAAAACCTAACTGAATGGACAGAGGCTCTGAGACCGTTGGAGGCCGGTGTGAAGGTAGGGGGTACAGTACAGAGGTGACTAACAGCGGCATCAGGGATGACACAGCAGAGAAGCAGTTTCACAATGAGAAAGAAATAACCAAAAATTACCTGTAGAGATGGAATATTTTCACATTTCTCTGAATTGAGGATTTACGTGTTAAAAGTAGAGTGTAAGGTGGACAAAAAAAAAAACAGGTCATTTTTTTGGGTTAAATTTAAAATTTACCTCAGTATTTAAGCTTGTCTTTGCTTGGTAAAAGAGTGGCACTTGAATTCATAAGTTGCGAAATTGTATTTTTTTCCACAAGATTTTCACTAGAAATAGATTTTATTAACTGGGGCCCTTCTGAACAACCAAGGTCAGCTCACAGTTAATTAAATGAATGGAATTCAAAGTACTAAACAAACAGGTAGAGATAATAAGAAACATCAAAGGAGACGTCATAACAGAGTAAAAGCAGTAAGAATTTAGTTATAGATAGGTGGAAACATGGGATGTGATTATTGCTACAATCAATAGGCCAGTTTGGACAGGTGAGTTTTCAGATGGGATTTGAACGATGTTGAAATAACGTCTAATTGGTGTAAGAATATTTTCCTTCTTGAGTTTGGGTTTTTCCATGTTCCAAAAGCCAGCTTCAGGAACCGGGGATCGGACCGCCAAGGCCCCTGCCTTTGACTGCCACCCGATCCACATAGCACCGGACCTCTATGGCTCCTCCTGTGGGTGGTGGGCCCACATGAGGATGGACCCATGTCTCCTTTTCGGGCTGAGCCCAACCGGACCCCATGGACAAAGGCCTGGCTGCCAGGCGCTCGCCTACGGACCCCTTCCCCAGGCTTGGCTCCAGGGCGGGTTCCCGGTTCCCCTCCGGGCAGGGTACACAAGTCCTTGTTTGTCAAAATCATAGAAGTCTTTTTGAACCGTGCTTTGTCTGGCCGCTCACCTAGGACCTATTTGCCTTGGGTGACCCTACCAGGGGCAAATAGCCCCGGACAACATAGCGCCTAGGATCATTAGGGCACTCAAACAACCTCCACCACGGTAAGGTGGCGGTTCCTGGAGGAGAGGCGAGCCAGCCAGGAGATAGGGTGAGGAGCTTGAACATCCGGGAGAGGCTCAGAGCAGAGCTGCTGCTCCTCCACGTTGAGAGGCGCCAGTTGAGGTGGTTTGGGCATCTGGTCAGGATGCCTCCTGGACGTGTCAGAATAATAAACCGCATTTGACCAACGAGAACATCAATTCCTCGACCTCATCAACCTCTACAAGCATGGATAAGTGTATTTAAAATATTTATTTGCATTTACGCATACATAAATGATTACTTGACTCCAGGTCTTGCAGTTTTAGAGACTTCACACTAGTTAAAAAATAAATATATAGTGTGGAACTGAATTAAACTCATATTATTCCTTTTAGATAACTCTTGCTTAGTGATTTTTCATTATTTCTCTATGCTGAATATCTTTTAATATCCTTGAATCCAAATGAAATCTGTGGCATTTCTTTGTTTATTAACACATCTCCCTCTCTCCTATATTTTCATTTCCTAACTCCCTCTCATTTTAACCTTAGTGCCACTCATTTTGGGCACTGAGCAGCACTAACATTTGCCCTCTGCTGTGTGCTCACTGTATAAATATGTTGGCAACTGATGAGGCCTTCATACCTGTGCTGCTCTAGCACATAATGCCATTTACTCTGATACTAAAACTTCTGTTGTAATTATTTATCCTTCATCATTTTATGTAATTTTACATAATGCCAACACATTTTTGAAATAATCAAGTTTAAAGTGACATCCATACAGTACATTTTGTAAATCGTGAATGAATATCACGATGTCCCGCGACAAATGATTGTCATTGTTAGTTCTAGTCCCAGCTTGAATGACTGGAAGGCTCTGAAAGCCTGGATAGATGTTTTCCTTTAAAGAAATAAGAGCAGTCACTTTTGAGGTTCTC
Source organism: Mola mola (assembly GCA_001698575.1). Taxonomy (NCBI): domain Eukaryota; kingdom Metazoa; phylum Chordata; class Actinopteri; order Tetraodontiformes; family Molidae; genus Mola; species Mola mola. The sequence goes on from KV751342.1 coordinate 2,962,702, forward strand.
GTCACTCAGTCTCTCTAGTTGACTGATTTTTCTTCTCCCTCCAGCAGCTGTTGAAGTCTCTTTGAAAACTTATTCCAGCCTGCAGGTGAACTCTCTCTTTGCCCTGCAGCACTCTTTGCTTCCATTTGGCTGATGGAGTTGTTCTCTGTGCCCTGCAAGTCATTTCAGTCATTCAGGTAACAGTCCTGAGGCAGGTTGTGAGGATGATAATTACTTATTTAATGCACAAATTTTAATAATCCGTGTTCATCCAGTTCTTGTACAGAAACAGATCACAATTTTTGTTGTACGTTGCTTGTGCTGGTTCAGTTCATGTGCCACAGATGAGCAAGGCTGATATAAGAGTAGGGCTTCAGCCCTTATCCTGTATCAGTTTGCGTGATGCACCAGTGCGTGACTCTGACGAAAGCTGTGACAAGCAGCAGGGGCCATGAAGACGGCCTTGTAGGTAAAAGAATGTACTGTCTGACAGCACATCTGAAGGTTTGCCCCTTCCCACTGTAAAAACACCCTACTCCCTGGAACATGTTGAACATTCCTACAGATACCCCCTCTCCTGAAGCCCTTGCTGAGAGTGATAGTTTTCGAGCGTAGTGACAGAGTTACCCTCTTCACTGTTTAGAAAACTAAATGTTCCTGACAGCTCGGAGAGACTTCCCTGTCTGACCGAGGGTTTCCTGTGTCCCTTTGTTATTCATGCAGGTAAATGCAGATGCTCTCTGTCTGTCTCTGTATGTCTCACCCAAGTTACGTTGGGGAGTCTAAATGGGCCTGGATTTGACATTTGACCCCTTGTTCTGCAGCATGGAAATGTAAACAGCACTCATTCCTTTCTTCTGCAGTCTAAGAGATGCACATGTGAGATCATGTTATATGATTTACATGAAAGTGTTTTGCTGCAGCTCTTTTGTTGTCTTTGTGTGTCATTTTGAGTCTTTCATTCATCTGCATTCAGATCTTCTAGACTATACCGAGGTAAAATTAGACATACGTTTTTTTCTGAAAATTAATTTAATCAATTGATCAAATATTTGTAGTTGATGGGTCAGGCCTGGGAATGACAGTATTTGACTTTATATTATGCATTGCTCATTAAAATCAAACTAATTTGCAGAGCAGGCTGGTTTCACCACATGGCATCTAAATAAAACACCAGTGTCTGAAGTAATTTTGCTCATCAAGCCAATTTTATTCATATAGCAACAATTCACAGTAAAGGTCACCTCATAATGCTTAACATGTAGAACAAGTCTAGAACAAACTCTTTTTAAATCAGTTCATTTAGGTTGTTACATTTTTTTTGCTTTTCACGCATCATTTTACTTCTGCATTAGACTTTTCCCATAAACTTTTAGGCTTCAATGTGATAAAGAAATAATGTAAAAAAAACCCATAATATTGAGAACTAAAAAGTCTACAGTTGGAGGATGTCTGAGTGCTGGATGGGCCAAACAAGCAGTGAAACTTAAGCCACAAGACTGGAGTTTGATTCCCATGTGAAACCAAAAGCTAATATAAACAATAGTCAGTATCATTTTCACATTGAAATCCATGAAATTACAGCAGAAAGTGACATTAAAATAAGCATGCCATTTATGCAGCATCTCATGAAATAGCGTTGTGCAAGGAATGTCACTTTGGCTTTCTGTCTAAAAGTTTGACTTACAGCACAAAGGAAGTGTATCAGTCCTTATGGGACCAAAGCACGAAAAGCAATACTTCCTCAGTCACTATCCACAGGTAACAGTGGGAGAACTGTAAAATCTGTGCTGTCAAAGAAGGCAAAAAAGGATAGTGATAACTGAGGTAAAACTGGAGCGAACGGATTGAAATTAATTTGTTCAAAAGTGTGGGAGGAAAATCTATTTCCACCTTTTTAACCTTTACTATACAAATACTGTCATGTCTCATCCAGACACACATGTTATATGTCACTTTGGTTAATTTACAGGGTCATGAACTCTGCAGTGTGACCGACCCCACAATAAAGCTAATTAAGGTGATAAAGGTAATATCACGGATTGGGAAGTGACAAAACTATGGTGTTTGATATGCCAGGAATGACATAATTGCAGATAAAAACTTCACTTCACGCAAAAATACAATACATAGTAAACAATAAATAGAATTCAATCAGGAGAAACAAGTATGAAGAGGAGACGACTGTTTATTGAAGACAATAAATAATTAAGATTATGAGTAAAATCTTTGGCTTTTGGACTCTACAAAAATATAATTGTGATTGATGGCTGTCTTCCTAAGTGGTTGCACTATAAATCCCACCGCAGAGTCCAGACACTGGTGTTGGTGGTGACTGATGACTCTGCTCAGACTGGAAATGATGGAGCTGGTGGAACTGCCAGGACTAGGTGGAGATGGGGAGGTAGACGGGCACGCACAGCAGCAGCATGAAGGAACTAAGCAGGGGAGAGAAACATATTTAAAAGGACTGCAACGAGATGATAGGCTAACGATGCAAGAGTGGCGCTGGTGTATTGGATATATAAGATCAGCTGATGTGGACAGCTGACAGCAGGGGCCTTTTCCCTTGCCGCTTTCCAGCGCTGCTCGACAGTTTGCCAGAATTCCTTCAGCACTGACTGGAAGTTTTGTTCCATGGCCTCACCAAACTCCTCCCACACCCGGGTTGTTGCCTTCAGGACCGCCTGAGCTGCAGATTGCTTGGCCTGCCGGTAGCTGTCTGCTGCCTGAGGAATCCCACAAGCCAGCTTTGCCCTGTTGGTCTATTTCTTCATCATGATAGCCAGTTTCACCTCTCGTGTCCACCACCAGGTGGTGATCAATTGACAGCTCTGCTCCTTTATTCATGCAAGTGTCAAGCACATACAGCTGCAGATCAGATGATACGACTACAAAGTCAACCATTGACTGTCGACCTAGGGTGTCCTGGTGCCAGGTGCATTTATGGACACACTTATGGCTGAAAATTATATTAGTAATGGACAAACTATGGCTAGCACAGGAATCCAATAACAGAACACAACTAAGGATCAGATTGGGCAGGCTGTTCAGCTCAGCTCCACTTTTCCAGATCTCTCTATCATTTCCCATGTGAAGAGTGAAGTCTCCCAGTAGAACGATGGAGTCCCCAGTAGGGGAACTGCACCTGTTTCAAGGACTCTGAGCTACTGTGTGGCGCATAGGTGCAAACCACAGTCAGGACCCAATCTTTTTGGCCACCGGGGTCAACTCCAACACATTGACTGAGAACCGGGGAGCTATTAATAGGCACATACCTGTTCTCTGCCTCTCATCCGGAACAACTCCAACAAAGAGAAGAGTCCAACACCTCTCAAGAAGACTGGTTCCTGAACCCGAGCTGTGTGTTGAAGTGAGCCCAACTACATTTAGCTGGTATCTCTCAACCTCCCGCACAAGCTCAGGTTCCTTTCCCACCAGAGCAGTAATGTTCCATGTCTCTATAGCCAGCTTCAGCAACTGGGGATTGGACCACCAAGTTCCCTCCTTTGACCGCAGCCTGATCCACATGGCACCGGACCCCCATGACTCCTCCTGTGGGTGGTGGGCCCAATGTAGGATGGACCCATGTCTCCCTTTCGGGCTGAGCCCGACCAGACCCCATGGGCAATCGCCCGTCCACCAGACCTCACCTATAGGCCCTTGCCTAGGCCTGGCTCCAGGGCAGGGTCCCAATACCCCTTTGGGTAGGGTGCACAAGTACTTGGTATTCATCATCGTGGGAGTGTTTTTGAACCGAACTTTTTCTAGCTCTGACCCTACTAGGGGCTAACAGCCCCCGAAAGCATAACTCCTATGATCATTCGGGCACCCAAACCCCTTCAATATGGTAAGGTAGTGGTTCATGAAGGGCGTTGTTATTCTGTTTTGGTGAAAAGAATTGTCATTGTAAATAAAGTCTTTCCACAGAACAACTTTGTAGGCAAAAACAGTTGAGCAAACAAGTTGACCTATTGAACAACTTACTGATGAGCCTGAGGCTCTTCAGCTAATACCGGTTGAGTTAGTCTTGTGTTGATGGCACACGCGATGCTCTTGCAGGTACATTGTAGATAATAGATCTGAAAGCAGAGACAGGAAGGAGATATGTCAACATTCCCATGCTGAGTTTTGCCTAGTGCTCCTCAACACAAGAGCTGAAAACAATGTAAAATAGCAGAAAAACAATGACACCTGCACACAAATACTTGTTCATTTATCTTGATTAAAAAAAAAAAAAAAAAGAATCTATAATTGAAATGACTACCACAGTGTAAAATGTTCCTGTATTGCATCTTCTCTCTGAGGTGAGCATGTAGCACCCTTCGCCCCTGTACATTAGGAAGCTAAGTGAGAAATTCCTGTATGGCATCTGAATGTATGTTATCGTTGTTGCATAACAGGCAGGTTTGGTCTTGCGTTTATCTCACATCATCTGGTGCCAGGCCTCTTGTTGCCTCCATGGTGTTACTATTGATGCCTTCTGATGGGGAGATTGTGTTATCAGTGACCCTCAGGAGCCAGCCTGCTGTACCGATGAAGTGACAAGAGGCATCAACTTCTACAGCAGAAAAAAAAATCTGTGGCACGCACACTTGAACTGTTGTAGGCACTAATAAGCGTCAGGTACTGTTAATGCATTCTTAGTAAATCTCTGGGGCTGTTAGGTGGACAAGTGAATACGAGTGTTATTTTATCCAATGAACTTAGGTGTGGAGTCACTTTAATGTCTTGGCTTTTGAAGGTGTAATTAAATATTTAAACAAAGGGTGGGGGGGCGTTAACGCAATCAAAACAATGAAAACCAAAGAAAAGGTTTGACAAAAGGGTCACGGAAGTTATTCTCAACCACCACTGCAGCTGAAAATGTTTTTAATATGACACAAGCAGAAACATTTACAGTAGAGGTAATGTTTTAAAGTATTATTAACATTTTGGTCATGCTTGCAAGATACAATAAATAAAGAAAATATATAATAATCGTTTACTTGTTTTTGATAACCAGATATCCTGTTAGTGGTCTCAGTGGGGGCAGGAGCCTATCCCTGCATCGCTGGGTGAAGGAGGGACAAGTCGTCAGTTCATTGCAGGGCTGACATATAGAGAAAAACAACCATCCACACTCATATTAACACCTACGGGCAATTTACAGTGACCAATTAACCTAACCCCCTGTTTGCATGTTTTTTGGACTGTGGGAGGAGGCCGGAGTACCTGGAGAGAACCCACGCAGACACAAGGAGAGCATGCAAACTCCGCACAGAAATGCCCTGACCCGGAATCGAACCCAGGACCTTGTTGCTGTAGGGCAACAGTGCTACATACAATTATAATAATTAATTAAATGAATCAATAATTAATAAAACAAATACTAGGGGTGGTTATCACCATAGGCCCCATAATATCATAATACCTCAATACTTAACTCACGATACAATATTATCATGATATTGCGATATCTTAAGTAGTGCAATGTTATGTACTGTACTGCGATATGTGGCAGTTTTTTGTTATCAGTTTCAACTCTAAATCATGTCCCCAAAGTAAGATTTGTCAACATGTTTTATCTAATAAAAATAAAGTTTTCAATCTATTCATCTGACTTCATGAACCTTCATTGAGGCAAATGGTACAAATTCAAGCCGACACACTAAGCAGCACTGCTGTAAATGTTCCAAGCTCACAAACTAAACTGTTCGAACAAACTGGTGAGTATGAAATTTCAACTGATATTGATTATTTAAGTAATCATAGTGCAATATCTATTTAGAATTTACTTAAAAGATATTAATATTTAGAGCATTAAATCAATAAAATGTAGCCAGACAGGTCATATAAATACAGTATGTCTATGTGTTATTTTTTTTCTACTACCCCTAAATACTGTATTTGTAATGAAATTCTTCAACAATACAAATGGATCACAATGACTTTTTGGTGGACGAATAGGTTTGTGTCCAGTACTTCGGCAAATAACTGCAAAACAAATTAGATTATCAAGCACTAAATGACTGGACTCCAAAAAGCAGATCAGGACACAGGGAAAAAGTCAAAATCATATAATCAGGCAGGTAGAAAAGTGATTAGTTCAAATTGGGTAGACAATCCCAAACGATAGGCAAAAATTCTGGTCAAACTATGAATGCATGAGGTCATACAAATATGAGGAACTGCTAGAATGCTGACAGGAATGACAAGACAATCTGGCAAAGAGGGGAAGGAAAGAACAGCTTTAAATACACCCTAATGGCTCACATGAAGGCAGAGAGGGGGCAACAACTCATTAATGAGTCACACCTGGAGATGAGATGAGATAAACTTTGTTAATCCTTTTGGGAGGTCCCCTCCAGGAACATAAAGTTTTTGGGGTTGTTTTTTTTTAATGCTATGGTCACATGACATTGGAGTCATGTGACTATAACACCTCACATTAATGGGAGGAGGGTCACTAATGAGTTGCATCTCAAAACGATCCACGATGAATCACACTTTACGTGTGACCCAAACGTGCAAAAACAACAGTGAGGGTCAACAACTCAGGTGACCACCTCCAAGGTGAAACGACCCTAACCGAGGTTAAAAATGTTTAGAACTGAAGAAGCTTTTCAGATGAGAAGTGAAACATCTTCAAAACCAAAATGAAGTCCAGATGCCTTCAACTAAAGCGCTAAAGAATAACAACACACAGGTGACAGCAATTACAGAGGGTGGGAAGAGATTAAACAGGAAGGTAAGGTTGAACACAGAGCACTATCACAATCATCAATCTCAGCTGTTCTTTACCTATGCTATGACTATTGTATTTTAGGATGGTAAACTTGGTAAACTTTGCTTTAAATCAACATCTTTTTCTGGATACTAAAATGGTGGATGGTCTGTGTGGTTATATTTATGCCATGGCTAAATGGGGGTGTGTCAGTGGGAGTTGCCTACCACCATGAGAGTTGAATCAATTTTCAAGGGAAGAGTGATTGTGAGACAACCCCCCCCCCGCCAAAAAAACCAGAACCAGTTCATCAACTGTTAATGCCAGATGGCACAAAGGGTATGGGAGTGGCCTGTATCACACAAGCATATTGTATGTTCTAAAGGGATTCCATGTGTTTATAAAAACATATACTGCCTTAGAGAGCCACAACATTTTCATCTGTAAACAGCCACTGTAACATTATACCTAGGCAGCAAAATCACCATGAAAGTTTATGAAGTTGTCCGTGTGTGTCTGTGTTTATGAATGCATGAATGTGTTAAGAGTTATTGTGAATTTGTGTTGATTTATACAATAAATTATACAATAAACATTGGATGTTGTTTCAGTACCATCAGTTAGCTCCTTAAGCCTTAGAAAGAATAAACTGTGAAAGTTGTTCATCCATGGACAATTTAATCGGACTGAGCTGCATGTATTTAATAGCTTGTTTTAATTTTGGGGCAGAGATAAGTGGATTTATTTCAGTGCTGGTTTAACTTTGAATGTTGTGTGAAACCTTGTTATCTCAGTAAAATGTGTTGAGCTGTTAAAAAAATTAAAGTACTTAACAGGTTCCAAAGTCACTCACTTTTGATTTTTCATCTTTAATTAAGAAAAAACATTAGATTGGAATCTGAATATTTTTTTTTTCACCATTTACAGCACAAAAGTTACATAATTTGTTGAAATAAAGACCAGGAGGTGAAATAGTTGAATTTATGGAATCTCAGTGGAAGTGTCTAAGCGCCACCTCAGTGTACAGGAATCACATTGCATCAATTATGGTGCAATTGAAAGAATTCTAGGAATTGTTAAGTGTTGTCTACAATCTGACTTGAATGTCACAATAACAGCTATGCTTTGTATTTTTTACTTCCACAAGACTCATGCAAGAGTCAAAGTGTCTGCCATGAGGTTCTTTTTCTGAGGAAGCTATAGAATGACAGCCATCCTTGGCATTTCTTAACATTGAGGGTTAAAAAAAAAAAGCTAAAAGAAAACAGATATTCCCTGCAATCCTAACAGTCCATTCTTCTTCTACAAGTGTAGACTTGCATCACATGACCTGAATTTAAGTCAGATTGAGTCACAGTTTTTAAGATTTGGACCCAAATTGATCTTAACCTCATCATTAGCTTGTCAAAAATTGCCAATGACACTTTGAGTCTCCTTCAGATGCATAAGGTACCGTTTGGTGTGAGTCCAAAATGCACAAAGGTTTAATGGGACTGCAGTGTAAAAATGACTGGAGGATTAACTTTCCAAAGCAAGAAAGTAACAAGTTGGGGGAGCTCATAGCACTGACTGTATATAGAATAAACTTGACTTTCATGCATGAGATTGGAGTTTTTGTCCTATTTGAAACCAAAGTGTCACCAGGCATTTCCTAAACATATCACTAAACTTCACATAACCCTGAATTTATAGATTTCGCATAATGACTTCATCAGCAACAGTCAGATCTGGATACATGGACTAAAACAACTCCTGGACCAATAGACTACACCTGCTTCTGGATCAATAGACTTCACATACCTGTGGATTTGAAGATTCCACATACTCTTGGACTTCTAGATTTCATAAGCAACACACAAATCTGGATACATGGATCACTATGGCTCCTGAACCAACAGCATAAACCTACGTCTTGGTCAAGAGATTTCTCATTCATCCGGATTAATAGACTCAAGAACTCATACACTCTTGCCATACAAGTTACATCTATTGTATGCCTGTTTATCCTAGGAAGAGGGAACCCTCCTTTATGATTCTTCCTGAGGTTTTTTATTTTCCCTGTTTAGGTTTTTTCAAGTTTTTCCTCCTCCAGTTTGAGGTTCTAAAAAGAGAGGGTGTCACATCTATAGAGTTTGTGAAAGCCCAGATAGACAATTTGTAACTTGGGATTTTGGACTATACAACTAAAATTTGATTTGATTTGATTGAAGCATTTATGAGTTTTATTTTTCTTTTTTAACTAACTTGGATTTTGAACCCAGGACCTTCTTGGCCTGTGACAAGAATGATAATCACTGTAGCATCACGTTGCCACATCACTGGTACACAGTATATCAATTTGAAACCCCATCAATAAATTTTAACATTACTCATTTAAAAATAAAAGATTGTATGTTTGAGTATATGATGTCTGTTTAAAACTAATAGGAAATACTGTATATATGTACACACTTATTTTATTTTGTATGTATGTTGTTTTAATAAATTTTCATATATATCAATTAAACATACTGTGCCAATGATTAGCATATATGGTCTCACCATATAAACCCAAAAAGTGACTATATTGTGCTGCCCCCTTAAGGCAAATCTGTGTCACTCCATTTTATATATTCTTTTTTTTTCCTCACACAGAAGCAAGCGAGTTGCAGTGCACTTTCCACCTCGCTTTTGTCATCATTTTTTCTCTGCCAAATATCGAACTCTAAAGCTTGTGTCTGGGAGTGTTACCTTCCTTTGTGTTATATTCACAACAAAAGTTTATATTTTGTGCGTAATAGTTAAAAGGCGGTAGCGATGCTAATGCGCCAGCTGGTCAGTGGGGTTTTCCATATATTGTTAGCATTAAGCTAACCGCTATTCCTCGATCATTACGGCATATTTGTGTAACTATGCTGTGTTGCGTTTTTTATTTTGTGTAAGAACAATAAGAAAGGCACTATAATGATCTATTAGTGAGGGCGGAATAGTAAAAAGACACTGCCTGACAGGTTACCTACAGAAAGGTGGATCTTTGTGGAGGCACAGTTTTCTTCTACAATTAAGCTGCAAAGAACGCAATAGAAATTAAAGAAGACTCATGTGAAACACAGTCAAGCGTGTTCCAGCATCTCACGTGCCAGCCAGCGTTCTTCAGCCAGCGCCATTGCAGCCAGAACACATGCTAAAGCAGAAGCTGCACACATGCAGACGTCATTTGCACAAAGAGAAGCAGACGTGATTAAAGCACAAGCATACATAGAAAAGGAGCAACAAAAAGCAGCAGCTGAGGCTGTTCGAAGGGAAGCAGAGCTACAAGCCAGTCTCCAAAGGCTAAGGATAGAGAGTGCGGCTGCTATTGCCATTGCTAATGTTCTGGAAGCTGCTGCTGAAAATGAATTTGGACAGCTAGATCATGCTAACCTGAAAAACGAATATGCTGAGCATCAGAACTTGGACAGTCTGAGACTTGAGCCTCACCAAGGCTCAAAGCTACTAGAACCCACATAGCATCAATGGGCCAGCTAACAATGGACAACGGTGAGACAGCTAGAAACAATACGGAGGAAGGTAACGAGAAGTCAAGTGAGATCAGCCTCTAAGAACTCAGCAAACATGACTTACCTGTTCAGCAAACATCCAAAATGAGGGGTGATGCTACTCCATATTACCCTCATGCTCAAAACCTACCCAGGACCAGTCTCCTGAAACAAGAACGTCTGCACAGTTTAACTCCATCCAGAGACATTTACAATCACAGTCAGTCACATGACATGAGACCATTCAGCACTAGCTACCAACCTCCTCAATCACAAACAGGTGCTGTCTCCAGAACTGATGCACCCAATTCATCATCCTCAATGGACTTGGCAGAGTTTTTAATACGTCTTGAGATGATAAGTTCTGGGCTGTTGAGGTTCGATGACCAGTCTGGAAAACATATTTACACAGTTCTACAGAATACCTAAATCTGACACCAAGGGACGAACTTGATCTGCTCTGTAAGTGGCTTGGGCTAAAATCATCAGAGCATGCAAGAGGATATGAGCCGTCCACATCCACGATGCAGCTGCAGGTGTGAGCATGGTATGGCAAAGGTTGGAAGACTGCTATGGTTCCCCAAATGCGATAGAAAATGTTCTTCTTAAGAAGGGGGAGGGTTTTTCCAAAAATCTCAAATCGAGAGAATCAAAAGTTGAGAGAATTAGGAGACATTCTCTTGGAGCTTGAAGCTGCCAGACCAGATGTATTCTTACCTGCCCTCAACAACCTGGACACATCTTGTGGCATTACTCCAATCATCCAGAAGCTGCTGTACTCCCTGCATGACAAGTGGGTCTCACTAGCATCTCGCTAAAGGGAAAGCCACATTACACCTTACTCACCTTTTGCAATCTTTGCAAAATTTATTTCCGATCTAGCCAAAATCCTCAACGATCCAAGCTTTGCCCTACTCACGGGTGGATAAAGCGAGGGAAAGGCAGAACATGCATTTAAACACAATGTAAAAACACCAGTTTCTGTCAAAAGGACAGAGGTCTCAGTGAACTCTGACAGCAACTACAACAGTGCTCCAGAGTAAAGGGATATGACCCAGACCAGTAATGTCCGCTCCATAAGAAACCACACCCACTCAGGAAGTGTAGCGGTTTCAGGAGCAAATCTTTGGATGAAAGGAAAACCTATCTTAAAAACAATAAGGTGCTGTGCATTGACCAGTCACCTAGCCAAGGACTGTGGAAAAACCGTACAGTGCAGGGAATGTGAGAGGGACGTACACCCTACTGCACTGAATCCCAGGCCGGCTCCATGGTTAAGCTGTCACATCGAAATGCACCGACATCTGTGGGACTACAGCCAGAGCAAGATTGTGCTCCAAAATCTGTCTCGTCAGAGTTTATCCAGCAGACCAGAGGGAGAGAGCTGTTAAGGTTTATGTTGTCCTCGATGAGCAGAGCAATAAGTCTACATCATCGGGCTGAAAATGTTCCCACAAAGACAGTGGGGAAGTCTAAGGAACACAAACACATCAAGACAGCATTAAAAACCTGTGGATACCCTAACTGGACTGTGTCAAATCCACTAAGTGCTCCAGGAACAACACCCCGACAACACAAAAAGAGGACAGGGACAAACGCCACAACATTGTCATTTCGTATGTGGGCGGGATGTCAGAGAAATTTAAAAGAATTTTCTCTAAGCATAGCATCCCAGTTCACCTCAGACCCTGCAGCACTCTGAGACAGAAACTGGTCCACCCTAAGGATAAAACTCCCAGACACAAACTTAACAATGGTGTTTATGCAGTCCAATGCAGTGACGAGTGCGCAGACTTTTATATCGCGGAGACCAAACAACCTCTCCACAAACGCATGGCTCAACACCGGAGATCCAGCTCCTCCAGCCAGGACTCAGCAGTCCACTTATGATGATGAGAATGTGCATGTGTTGGACAGGGAGGATAGATGGTTTGAGAGAGGAGTAAAGGAATTCATCTATGTCAAGCTGGAACAGCCATCACTTAACAGAGGAGGAGGCCTCAGACATCAACTGTCTGCCACATATAATGCAGTTTCTAAATCCCTCTCCAGGACACTTAACCACCATTCAGACCTTGGCTCATGTGATACCAGTGATTCACATGATGACTGGGGGGAGTGACAACCCAACTGGCGGTGGGTGGATCTGGATCACATAGATTTGGGGTGGGGCATTGTACCCTTTGCCCACTACCCTGAGTGATAAGGATCCTCCAAAATGTTATACTGGGGACTCCCTACCAGAAATTTAGAACTGGAGAAGCCTCTTGGATGAGAGGCGAAACATCTTCAAGAAACTACAAGTCCAGTAGCCTTCAGCTGCAACACCAAGACTATTTGGATATGGCTTGCTCCCAGATGACAAGTTTGAAATCCCCACACCTGACATCACCAGACACTACACACACCTCAAGCAGCGGATTGTGGACAAGATCCCAGCTTTAGACCCCCTGCAGCCATTCTTATTCTACTTGGCCGAGACATACCTTGGGCACACAAGGTCTGGGAACAATGCAATGGACCCCCCTAAGCCCAGCGTCTCAACTTGGGATGGGTTATCGTAGGAGAGATCTGTGTTGGAAGAGCCCTCAAACCAAGTTGTGTTAATGTGTACCAAACTAATGTGTTAAGTGATGGGCTTACGTCTCTGTTTGACCCTTGTACCAACAGTCTCCACATCAAAGAGAAGTTGAAGGCTTCAGTGCATCGTCATCACTCTCCAATGGCTAATAAGGTAAAAGATCTCTTTGATGAAAAAGACAGCGAAGGTGACGGTATCTTTCAGCAAATGCCACATAATGAAGGGCCAGCCATGTCAGTGGAAGGCAAAGTCCTTCTGGAAATGATGGATAGGGAGGTCCACATGGACAATTCAAACAGCTGGATAGTGCCACTACCCTTCTGAGAACCAAGGCACAAGCTCCCCACCAATAGAGCTCAAGTAGTTGAACGTCTCTCAACATTGCGCCACATGCTCGAAAAAAGGCCGGATATGAAAAGACAAGCTGCTTCTCAGGGTCAAGAAGAACATGGCACGGAGGCAAAACAGTTCGTTTTAAGGAACTTTTATGTTGATGACGGACTTACTTCTTTGTCCACTGACGATGACGCCATCAAAGTCCTGAAAAAGGCCAGAGAAATGTTAGCCGACTCATGCATACGTTTGCACAAGATAGCCTCCAACCATAACACAGTGATAGAAGCGTTTCCACCCAAAGAACACGTTAAAGAGCTGAAAGACCTTTAGCCAGGTGTCAATCCTTTACTTTTGCAAAGAATCTTGGGCCTCAACTGGCACCTTCAAACTGACACCTTTACCTTTCTTGTCTCCAGAGAGGAGAAGCCATTCACCTGCAGGGGTATTCTCTCAACAGTCAACAGCATATTTGATCCATTTGGGTTTGTGGAACCAATAACCGTACAAGGCAAGGCAATAGTAAGAGAACTATGCACTGAGCAGTACTAATGGGACACTCCGATACCTGCTGAAAAAGAGACACAGTAGAAGTCTTGGAAGAACTCACCCAAGACACTTGAGCAATTTCACATACAAAGACTATACCTACCTGTTTCCTTGCTCGACATGCAGCATAAGGTGCTATGTGTCCTTTCCAATGCATCCACTACAACCATCTCTGCAGTGGCCTACCTCACAGCAGTTGACGAGAAAGGACACAGTCTTGTAGGGTTCTGTATAGGAAAATCCAAATTGGCACCACGTTGCTCCTGTACTGTGTCTTGTTTAGAGCTTTGTGCAGCTCTGCTAGCAGTAGAACTAGCTAAAAACTTGGTCGAAGAGTTAGATGTCAAAATCCACACAGTGAAGTTCTACTCTGACTCTATAGTTTTGCTCGCCTATATCTACAACGTCAGCCAGAGGTTCTCTGTGTATGTCACTAATAGAGTCGCACACATCTGGAAGTCATCATGGCCAGAGCAATGGCACTTTTTCAGCATGGAACGTAATCCTGCAGGCCATGGTACAAGACCAGTTTCAGCTGCGCTTTTGGGAGATACCACCTGGTTTTCAGGGCCTTCCTTTCTTAAAAAAGATGATGGAACTGCACTTACCCAGCCAAAGTCCTTTGAGGACGTCATAGCAAAGGTTGCAATCAGTGGTTGCACATCTGCATCTATTTCTGGTTCATGGGTTTCTGAAATACTGCTAGGTTTACTTAGATTTGAACGCTTTTCCAGCTAGAAGATACTTAAGTGTGGAATAGCCAAGCTCATTCAGAAAGTCAGATCATGTGCTAAAGCTTTGAAAGGAGATATTCCAAAAGCAGATGAGCTCATGCAAGCAAGAACAGTAATCGTCCAGACTGTACAGCAAGAGACTTTCAAAGAGGAAATAAATAGCCTATCCATCAAAGAGATTGTCTGAAAACACAGCCTCACTCAGAAAGCTTTACCCCTTCCTGGATACAGATGATGTGCTGAGAATTGGTGGCTGCTTGTCAGCAGCTGCATTCTCTTGGAAAAAGAAACACCCTATAATCATCCCAATGAACAGCCAAATTGCAACGTTGTTTGGTATAAAATGACCATGAACGAGTCACACACCAGGGTCGGCACATGACTGAAGGGGCCATTGGGTCCGCTGAGCTGTGGATTCTGGGAGTGAAAAGACAGGTGTCGACCATCATACACAAGTGTGTCACCTGCAGGAGGTTAAGAGGAAGTACGGAGAAGCCAAAAATGCCCACCATTCGCACAGGTCGGATTAGATATATTAGGGTCATGGACTATCTGTGTTTGTCAATCCAGGGGAGGCCTCTCAGAAACTTAGCCCTGGGCCGTCATGTTTACTTGTTTGGTTACAATAGCAGTCCAAATGCAGGTAGTAGAGTCTCTACGTGCACTGAGATTCATTGCCATCAGGGGTCCAGTAAGGCTCTTTCGTTCAGACTGAGGAACAAACTTTGTTGGCGCATGTATAGAATTTGGCATAACATCAGAAAACATAGAACTCCAGTCTTACTTCAAGGACCAATGTTGTAATTGGGACTTCAATCCTCCACACTCTTCCCACATGGAGGGAGTGTGGGAGAGAATGATAGGGGTTGCTTGGCGTATTTTAGACAGCATGTTGCTCAAGATGCATTCCCCCAGTCTCTTGCATGAAGTTCTCATCACACTGATGGCGGAGGTTGGCGCTATAATGAATGCATGGCCAATGGATCCTGTGTCGTCAGATCCAGACATACCAAATGTACTCACTCCTGTTATGCTTCTCACGCAAAAGCTCAACTCTGTGACTGTTCCTTTAGGAAACCTCAACCTTAACGATTTCTACCGCAGTCAGTCCTTGCTGATTCATTTTGGAGATGATGGCATCACAAGTATTTGGAGACACTCCGGCCAAGAAGGAAATGGGAAGCAGACCAACCTAGCCTGCAAATAGGTGATGACGTGCTCCTAAAGGACACTCAGGCCAAACGGAATGAATGGCCCACAGGAATTGTGGTAAATATTTTTCCTGGTCAAGACAACAGGGATGATAATAGGCTATGTACCAAAGTCCTTCAAAGTATCTGTAATCAAGCCTCTTCTTAAAAAGCCAACACTTGATCCTGAGATTTTGGGAAACTACAAACCAATATCTAACCGTCCCCTTATGTGTAAAGTCCTAAAGAATGTCTTAGCAAATCAGTTATGTGATTTTCTACAGACTAATAACTTATTGAAGTTTTCCAGTCAGGTTTTCGAAAGCATCATAGCACAGTCTGCACTAGTCAAAGTTACAAACGACCTTTTAATTGCATCAGATGAGGGACTTCTATCTTTACTTGTTCTGTTGGATCTTAGTGCGGAGTTTGACACCATCAACCATCAAATCAAATCAAATCAAATTTTATTTGTATAGCCCGAAATCACAATTTACACATTATCTCACTGGGCTTTGACAAACTGTACAGATGTGACATCCTCTGCCCTTAGACCCTCGAACCGGGTGAGGAAAAACCCTAAACAGGGAAAATAAGAAACCTCAGGAAGAACCACAGAGGAGGGATCCTTCTTCCTAGGACGGACAGACGTGCAATAAATGTCACTTGTACAGAACACAAAAACATGATAACAACAATTCATTTAGAATGTATAAAACATCCATGAGTCCCAGAGTCTGTGAATTCTATAAATCCGGATGTGTGGAAAGTCTAGTGATCCAGACGCAGGTGGACTCTGTTGGTCCAGGAGTCATTGTACTCCATGTAGGAAGATCTGGGTGTTGCTGAGTCCAAGAGTATGTAGAATCTGTAAATCCAGGGATATGTGAAGTGTAGTGGTCCAGAAGCAGGTGTAGTCTATTGATCCAGAAGCCATTGTGATCTGTGGGTCCCGATTTGCACTTGGAAATCCAGCCTAGGATCCAAGTCACAGGATCCAAGTCACAGGATCTCCTTTCCTAATGTGGCCAGGAGGCATCAGGCAGGACCACAGCAGCACCTCCCACCGCGACCTAGAAAAACCTGCAGGATGGTAAAGCACAACGACTCCGGGGAAGAAGTAAAGTTAGTGTAAGGATATGGACATTTACAGGAGCAGAGAAGGAGTCGGAGTCAGAGGGGGGAGAGAAGAAAGCTCAGTGAATCATGGAGTGTTCCCCCAGCAACCTAAGCCTATAGCAGCATAACTAAGGGCTAGATAGGCCAGCCTTAACTATAAGCTTTATCAAAAAGGAAGGTTTTAAGCCTACTCTTAAAATCAGAGAGTGTGTCTGCCTCCCGTACCAAGACTGGAAGATAGTTCCACAGGAGAGGAGCTTGATAGCTGAAAGCTCTGCCTCCCATTCTACTTTTGGAAATTCTTGGGATCACCAATAACCCTGCATCCTGGGAGCGTAAGGTTCTGGATGGGCGATAGGGTACTATGAGCTGTTCAAGATAAGATGGTGACTGACCATGAATAGCTTTGTAGGTGAGAACAAGGATTTTAAATTCTATTCTAAATTTAACGGGGAGCCAGTGCAGAGAAGCCAGTATGGGGGAAATATGGTCTCTGATATTAGTTCTAGTCAGTACACGCGCTGCTGCATTTTGGATTAACTGAAGAGTTTTTAAAATTTTGTTAGGGCAACCTGAAAATAAAGAATTACAGTAGTCCAGCCTGGAAGTAACAAACGCATGAACTAGTTTTTCTGCATCTTGTTGAGACAGGATGTGCCGGATTTTAGCAATGTTACGGAGGTGAAAGAAGGCGGTCCTTGAAATCTGTTTAACATGTGATTTAAAAGACAGCTCCTGGTCAAAGATAACACCCAGGTTTCTGACAGTGGTGCTGGAGGCCAAGGCAATGCCATCCAGATTAACTATGTTGCTGGATAATGAGTCTCTAATGTGTTTGGGGCCCAGCACAATGACTTCAGTTTTGTCAGAGTTTAACATTAAAAAGTTATGAAACATCCAGTTTTTAATGTCCTTAAGACATGACTGTAGATTAGCTAACTGATGGGTTTCATCTGGCTTCATTGATAAGTATAGTTGTGTGTCATCTGCATAACAGTGAAAATGTATGGAGTGCTTTCTAATAATTTTACCTACAGGAAGCATATATAGAGTAAATAGTAATGGTCCAAGCACAGAACCTTGTGGGACTCCATGACTAACCTTGTCATATCTTGATGATTCATCATTAACATGAACAAAATTATATCTATCAGATAGGTAGGACTTAAACCATCTTAGAGCAGATCCTTTAATGCCAATTTGGTGTTCCATCCTCTGTAGTAAGATGTGATGATCGATAGTGTCAAAAGCTGCACTAAGATCTAATAAGACTAGTATAGAGATAAGTCCCGCATCAGATGCAGTGAGGAGGTCATTTGTAACTTTTACCAATGCCGTTTCTGTGCTGTGATGCTTTCTAAAACCTGACTGAAACTCTTCAAATAGACTATTATACTGAAGAAAGCCACATAGTTGTTTCGCTACTGCTTTCTCTAGAATCTTTGAAAGAAAGGGGAGGTTGGATATTGGTCTATAGTTGGCTAAAACTTCTGGGTCTAGGGTAGGTTTTTTTAGGAGCGGTTTAATTACAGCTACTTTAAATGACTGGGGCACATAACCTGTTACAAGGGATAGATTGATAATGTTTAGTAGTGGATTTCTAATTAGGGGTAAAACCTCTTTGAGCAACCTAGTAGGTATGGGGTCTAGTATACAGGTTGATGATTTAGATGAAGATAATGTTGTCGTTAGTTCCTTAAGGTCAATTGGATGGAAGCTTTCCAAACACACATCAGGACTAATAACAGCCTCTATAATTCCTGTTGCTGAACTGGAATCTGTGGAGTGTAGGATATTTTCTCTGATAAGTCTAATTTTATTATTGAAGAAGTTCATAAAATCATTACAGGTGAGGGCTCTAGGAATGCATGGTTCAATAGAATGATGGCTCTCAGTCAGCCTGGCTACAGTGCTGAAAAGGATCCTGGGCTTATTCTTGTTTTCTTCTATCAACGCTGAATAGTAGTCTTTTCTTGCTCGGCGAAGGGCCTTCCTGTATACTTTAAGGCTATCCTGCCAGGCCATGTGTGGCTCTTCCAGTTTAGTGGAACGCCATTTCTTTTCAAGTTTATGAGTTTTCTGTTTTAACTTGCGAGTGTTAAGATTATACCACGGAGCTAGTCTCTTTACTGGTTTTGTTTTCTTTTTAACTGGGGCAATGGAATCGAGTGAAGCACGTAGAGAGCCGGCAGTGAAATCGGCAAGGTGATCAAGCTGGGAGGGGCTAAATTTAAGATATGACTCCTCTGTTATTTTGGGATATGGCACTGAAATTAATGCAGAGGGAATAATTTCTTTAAAATTTTCAACAGTGTCCTCAGATATGCATCTGCTATAATAACTAGTGACTCTTGGTTTATAGTTGATGAGCAGAAATTCAAATGTTAGAAGATAATGATCTGATAAAAGCAGATTTTGCGCAGAGACATTTAAATGCTCAATTTCAATGCCATATGTCAGAACAAGATCAAGGGTGTGATTAAAAGTGTGTGTTGATTCTTGTACACACTGACAGAAGCCGAATGAATCTAATAGTGAGAGAAATGCCGTACCAAGGCTGTCGTTTTCAATGTCTACATGGATATTAAAGTCACCTACAATAATGACTTTATCTGTTTTGAGGACCAAAGCTGAGAGAAACTCTGAAAATTCAGATAAAAATTCAGTGTAGGGTCCAGGTGCTCGATACACTATAACAAACATAATTGGAGTTTTCATGGTTGGATCGGAAATGCTAAGAATGAGATTTTCAAATGAACTAAATTTTTGTTTGGGCTTAGGGTTTATTAATAGGGCAGAATTGAAAATGGCTGCAACTCCACCACCTCTGCCAGTGTCTCTGGGAATGTGTGTGTTAATGTGACTGGGAGGAGTGGATTCATTAAGACTTACATATTCGTCTTGGCACAGCCAAGTTTCAGTAAGGCAGAATAAATCAATATTGTTATCTGATATAAGCTCATTTATTAATACACCTTTAGATGATAGGGATCTGATATTCAAGAGTCCACATTTAAGTCTCTTTACTTTGTAAACTGCCTCATTAGTGGTGTTGATTTTTATTAAGTTCCTATGTGAACTCTTATTTGATTTAGTGAATTTAGTGAATTTATGTGGACGGGGGACAGACACAGTCTCTATGGGGTTGTAGGTGGATGACTCTAAAGGAAGCGCAGAGAAGCGTGTAAGACTGCAACTCTGCTTCCTGGCCTCAACTCTGAATTGTCAATTTGGCTGACTAATAAATCTGGCCATATTTCTAGAAATGAGAGCAGCTCCATCCCAAGTAGGATGGATGCCGTCTCTCCTCATTAGACCAGGTCTTCCCCAGAAAGTTTGCCAATTATCAATGAAACCCACGTCGTTTGCTGGACACCACCTCGACAGCCAGCGGTTGAACGACGACATGCGGCTAAACATATCGTCACTGGTCAGGTTAGGCAGGGGACCAGAGAAAACTACGGAGTCCGACAGTGTTTTGGCAAAAGCACACACCGACTCAACATTAACTTTAGTGACTTCCGACCGGCGTAGCCGAACGTCATTACCGCCGACATGAATTACAATCTTACTGTATTTACGTTTACTTTTTGCCAGCAGCTTTAAATTTGATTCCACGTCGCCCGCTCTGGCCCCAGGAATACATTTGACTATGGCCGCTGGTGTGGAAAATGTCACGTTTCGCAAAATAGAGCTGCCAATTACTAGAGTTGGTTTCTCAGCGGGTGCGTCACTGAGTGGGGAAAATCTGTTGGAAACGTGAACGGGTGGGTGGTGAACCGTGGGCTTCTGCTTAGGACTATGCTTCCTTCGAACAGTCACCCAACTTCCCTGGTTTCCCGACTGCTCGGGAGCTGCTCTCAGTCGACCCGCACCGGCTAATGGGGGCTGGCTAGCTAGCGAAGCTACTGGTTTGGTTTGCAAGGTGCGGATCGTAGCCTCCAAATCACTAAGCCTCTACTAAGCCTCGCCTCCAACGCAGCAAATAAACTACACTTAGTACAGGTACCATTATCACTAAAAGAGGCAGAGGAATAACTAAACATGTGACAGACTGAGCAAGAGAGAAGAGAACGAGAGGGAGAAGCCATTGTTGTGCGCCAGGTACAATACCTGAGTTTGGTTAGCGCGACACAAACGGTTGGAAGAGTAGCGATAAATTCACTAAAATGAGAGCGGGCTAAAGGGTGCTTAAGTACAGGGTTTACACTTTCAATACACAGCAGTTAAACAATTAATGTCGTTAAAAACCTTCTCAGATAGTTAGCAAGGTACAGCAAGACGAACAGGTACAAACAACAGGAAGTGACGCAATACGCTTACCGCAGGGTCCATCAGATCCTGATAGAAAGATTAGACAACTTAATTGGCATTAAGGGAGCAGCACTAAATTGGTTTAAGTCTTATTTATCTGACAGAACTCAATTTGTACATGTTAACAATTACTCTTCTATGTACAAAGTTAGCTATGGAGTTCCTCAAGGATCGGTATTAGGGCCAATTCTTTTCATTTTATATATGCTTCCTCTAAATAACATTATCAGAAAACATGATATTAATTTTCACTGCTATGGAGATTACGTCAGGATATATTTATCCTTCAAACCTAACAAAACCAACAGAGTAACTAAATTTCAAGCCTGTTTTAAAGATATTAAAATGTGGATTCCCTGCAATTTTTTTGCTCAATCTGCTCAATTCAGATACAACTGACATTATTCTCCTCGGTCCTACACACCTAAAAAACAAATTATTAAATGACCTAACTAATGACGTAACTCTGGACGAAATCTCTTTAACCTCTAATGGCATTGTGAGAAATCTAGGAGTTGTCTTTGATCAGGATCTGTCCTTTGACTCCCACATAAAACAAATGTCTAGATTTGCATTTTTTTCATTTACGCAATATTGCAAAAAATCAGATACTTTCTGTCTCAAAATGATGCGGAAAAATTGGTCAATACCTTTGTCACTTCCGGGCTTGACTACTGCAGCTACTTATTATCAGGCTGTACTGACAAATCAATAAAGACCCTCCAACTGATTCAAAATGCTGCTGCTCGTGTACTCACTGCAACAAGAAAAAGAGATCATATTTCTCCTGTTGCTTCCAGTGAAATCCAGATTAGAATTTAAAGTTCTCCTCCTCACTTACAAAGTTCTAAATGGTCAGGCACCTTTGTATCTCAAAGAACATATAGTGCCTTATCACTCAATTACAACGCTGCACCAAAATGCAGGCTTAGTGATAGTTCCTAGGATCTCGAAGTAATCTGGGAGGCAGATTCTTCAGCTACCCGGCCCCTATTATCTGGAACCAACTCCCAGATCATGTCCGTGGGGCAGACGACCATTCTGTGTTTAAGAGTAGGCTTAAAACCTTCCTTTTTGATGAAGCTTATAGTTAGGGCTGGCACAGGCCAGACTGCTGGGGGATTTCCCATGATACACTGAGCCCCTCTGTTTCTCTACATGTCTGTTTCGCTACCGCCTCTACTCTCTACTCTGTCCTGCCCCATTGTTTGTGTTATTAACTTCACCCCGGGGAGCGTCTCCCCGAACTCCCTCTGCCTTATTGTCTCTCAGCCACCTAGTAACATGGGCGTGATGGTTCTGCTAGCGACCTACTATGCGGTGGAGATGTGACCTTGTGTCTGGGATCATGATCAACTTCACCTATCCTACCCAGCAAAAGACAGAGTGGCCTGGAATTCTGACCTGGATCAATGTCTGTTTCCCTGGACTCTGCTCTTTAATAACATGCTTCTGGACTCAGTTCTCATGTTTTCATATCCATGGACTGTAATGACTGTCATATTGTTGTGCTCTGTACTTGTGACATCTATTGCACGTCTACCGTCCCAGGGAGAGGGATCCCTCCTCTGGTTCTCCCTGGGGTTTCTTCTTTTTCTCTGTCTAGGGTTTTTGGAGTTTCTCTCACCGGGTTCGAGGGTCTCAGGGTAGGGGTTGTTGTTATGTACAGATTGTAAAGCCCTCAGAGGGCAAATTTTTATTTGTGATTTTGGGCTATACAAATTAAACTTGATTGATTGATTGATTGAGGGTTTGTACAGTGGAAGTGAGAGCTGTTAAAGATGACTCCCCCAAAGAGTATTCAAGACCCACCTCAGAAGTTGTGCTGTTACTCAAAGGGACATAGTGGTATGTTGTATTTTACCAGGTGGGGAATGTGCTGCCCCTCTAAGGCAGATCTGTGTTACTCCTTTTCATATACTCTTTTTTTCCTCACACTGAAGATAAAAGTTACATTTTTTTGTGTAAAAGTTAAAAAGTGATAGCGACGCTAATGTGCCTGCTAGTCGGTGGGGTTTTCCTTAGCATTAAGCTAACCGCTATTTGCCGATCATTACGGCACATGTTTGTGTATCTATGTTGTGTTGGGTTGTTTATTTTGTGTCAGAAAAATAAGAAAGGCACTACAAATTGTAACATTTGCCCTTTATTTGTATTGCAGTTTTACAGAATTTACAGTAAATGCCTGAAACTCACCTGCTGACTCCTGAATGGTAAATAGTGAAAACTGTTCGCTATCTGCCAAGCTAAAAACCCCAATCCATTAATGAGGGCAGAATATAGATATTTGGGTTATATGTATATGTCATATATCACATCTCTGTATGGGAAAAGGCCTTAACGAATAGGAAAAAGAAAAGGAAAATTGTAATTTTAATACATTTAGATTACATCCTTGATCATACTGTTGCCTATTGAATGATAAATGTCATAAAAATGATGCAAAAACATTTTTTTGTATTTTTATATTAAAATCTGATACTGTTTTTTTTTCCCCAGTAAAACCACGTCATGTTAAATTACATCTTCATATAGGAGCCAACTTCAATCAATTTCCTAATGTCATGACATCCAGCTGTCTATCAATCGTCAACGTTCAGCAGAGTTTAGCGGAGCTACGACGGTTGCCATTGTTACCATCTATCCTTATTCATCCCAACATGTCACAACCCTTTTTCTTGTGATTGGTTCTTTCTGTTTCAGTAGTCACGACATGGCAGTTAGATACTTTCCAGTGACCGTTTTGGGAGACTTTACTTGTCAAGGAAAGCTTCCAGAAATGACAGAAAATTCGGACAGCCGGAGGAAATCAGAAGGAAATGTAAAAACACGACCCAGTATCGCCAAAATCAGTGATTAAAGATTTGTTTTTAAACAGTTTTAGGTGACGTTTGGCCCATTCACACTTTAACTGCGCCCTGAAATATTAAGCTAGCTCTTACATACCTTTTAATCTCCTACAACTGTTTTATTAGATAACTGCGCCCTGAAATATTAAGGTAGCTCTTACATACCTTTTAATCTCCTACAACTGTTTTATTAAATGTTCCAGCTATAATTAAGCTGGTCCTCATCCTGCCACATTGGTGACCCCGACGTGATCCAATGTGGCAGGATGAGGAAAAACACAGGAGACGAAGGCGAGTTTAAACTTTATTCCTCAGCTCCAAAACCAAAAACTGAAACAGAAACAACCTTGCACCAGAGAGCCCGGGAACGTAAACCACGCCCCCAGCTCACAGCTTTGCTGGGTGAGAGGCATAGCCCCTAGTGTCTGCCACAGTGTCTTCATTTAGAATGTATTTTGTCAGCTTTTGCAACTAAGCTCTTAATTTGTTTAATATTTGTAATTTTAATAATTCAATCTGTTTATTGTGGATTAAATTATTAATTAGTAAAGTTGCTTTTCAGAAATTCCCTTTCATTGTCTCTCATAAATTAATGAATGTTTGTTCATTTGCACTTTCCGTTCAACAACTCACATTCACATCACGTTTTTATCTTTCAGGTTTAGTCTAGATTAAATTTGCTAACACCGTTGCCATTTCCCCATGATAGCATCATCCCTGGATTCTTCTCTGTTTTCAAATAAAATGTTTGTCGTTTTATTGACATTAAAGCACACATCATTAAAAACAGAGAACTGAGAGATCAGAGGTCATCGTCTCGATATGTTCAGACCAGACAGCTGCTTTACCCGAGGTGTCAGTAACACACTGAACATTTTGTTGAATCCACGCCTGTGGGCTTTTGCCTGAGCAGAAGGGCTCAGTGTGTGAACCCAGGTTGGCTTGGGGGCTTGTTCAAGTGAAACCTGAAACTCTTAACTGCCGATCAGGACCAGTTCAGAGGACATGACAGGATGAAACTTGTTGGGTCCCAGAGATGTCCCTTTGCTTTCGATTTTCAAGTTCCTGGAAGGCAAAACTGTGACATAAACTAACAAGTTCCTTCCAAAACTGAGACTTGCACTTGCTCTTTCTCACCAGTGTGATGAGAAAATGTGCACGCAATTTTTTCCACACACCAGGTCCAGTGTCTCATTTTCATCCCACCAAAGGCGAAAAAGGATAAAAAGGAAAAGGAGCCAAGCAGTCGCAGCAAAATGAATAAAATGAAAAGGAAATAAATAAATAAGCAAATTATCCTAGAAGCAGTTACCTCTCTTTCTAGCAAACCTACTTTTTCATACCTTAAGGAACGTTTCAGCCAAATTAGGCAAAAAAATTCTGAAGCTTCACAGCAACAGTAACATGACTCGTAAATGACTGAAGAAGCTTGATATTTGTTTCAAAACATAAAAAAGACCATTTTGTTATATTGTTGAACGTGAGCACGTGCATCCACATTAGGGTGAGCACTATGTTAGCGCGGATGTTAAGTCAAAGTCAAAAAAGGTTATGTGTCATGGTGTGTGGGTTGGCCTGGGTGTGGCTCTCCTGGCTTCCAACTCTACACGCCCATCTGCAATCAACTCACCTGTCCCAGTCTGCACACCTGGCTCATCAACGACACAACCAGCAGTATATCAACCCCGGCTCTTCACCCACTCTTCGCCAGATCGTTGTACCCACCATGTGGTAGCGTTCGCTCAGGCTA
>KV751342.1:2999788-3037640 GCA_001698575.1 Mola mola
TCTTAAATCTATTTCCTCCCCAACTCAAAGAACAAGCCTCATTTAAGCTCTCCTCCTCATCCCGCTGCAAGAGAAGACATGTCAGACACATCGACCAACATGCGGCTGAAGCTGCCGATCGCCTGCTTCATCCTGGAGATCATCCTCATCATCCTCTTCGGCACGCTGGTGCAGTATGATCACGAGACAGATGCAAAGGCATGGCACAACGAGAGCCACCATGACTATGAGAATGACTTCTATTATCGCTACCCAAGTGAGTGTCCTGTGAAGGTTTGGAGGTTCACGTTCAGAGGTTAGAGGGTTCAGGAGTCAAAATGCTTTGATTCCCAATCTGAGCTCTGTTTTGGCAAAACAACAAGTACGGTCACTTCTAAATGTGAACTTTAATATACGACAATTTTGTACTGATCTGTCTTGTTGGCAATGTCAAACATTTTCCAAAACATTTTAAATGCAGATGCATTGCATTTTGGACATTCACAGTTGCTCTATTCAGATGAGTATGCAAAACCACCACTGGCACACATTGCATTACTCACTGCGTTACTTAAATACTGTACTTCTACAGATTTAAGGCACCTGTACTTTTTTATTATTATAGTATTTAGTACTATACATATAGGATATAGTACCTCTGTATTGTATGCAATACTTCTACTCCACTACATTAGGAGGTATTTTTTTTTCTGTTTGGCAACAGGTATTTGACATCTTGAAATGAATTACTTGGCAGATTCAGATTTATTTCTGCAGATTAAGCAATCTCACGGTAGTAAGTGGCTAAAATTAGCTCTTTTTTTATGAGCTGTAACACTTGAGTAATTCAAAGCTTAAATAATATTCTGAAAATGACCATTATGCATGATGAGTACTTTTGATAAATACGAATACTTAATTTAAAAGTCCAATAAATACTAGTATTTTTACTTGTGTAACATTTTTCTCTCTATACACTTGTAACAGACATTTTTTACTCTACTGTATAGCATTTTAAACAAGTAGTCACTGAAAATCCAACTACATGACACAACTGAATAACTTATTATAGTGATAGCTTTTTGTTTTTTGTGCTCTTTAATTAATCACATTACAGATAACCTAATCGTGTTTATTGGAGGAATGGCACTGACGACAATCCCCATGATGCCATTCTACCACCACTGTATTCTTCAAATCATGCATTGTGTTTCAGGACATGATTAGAGGAGCACAACCAATTAAGACAACAATGCCTGGAGAGACAAAATCTTGATTGAATGATAGATGATTTAATCTCTTAAAAACTAAATACATTTGGTGTATAAAATGCAAAAAAAAGCTTCTTTACTCAGGAAATTTGAATTCTTTACTTTTGCAAACCATTAAACATTAGTATCAGTGCTTTTCAATTTATGTGCGGGGAATCTCAACTGAAGAATAACATTTTTTAACATTTTTTTTTTTTTTTGTCTTGTCTTTGTCAACATGCATCTAACATGAACATTCTTCTCTTATATGCTATCTCAGTGATTTCTTACATATCTGCAAGTATGCCATTCGTAAATTTACCCTGACTTATTTACATATTTAGAGAGTTTTTGTTGTCCACACAGTTGTCTTGCCAGAGAAATGTTGCACTTTGTGTAAATTGATGAGAAAGCATACTGAGCCCTGGTGTCCCTAATTGGAAGGGTCTCATTCTTCTGACCGATGTCTTCCACTCTGCTGCTGTCCTATGGAGGCACATCATGTTAATTTCCTGATTTATATGGACCAATGGTGTAGAATAAAAGCTTTTTTCCCGCTTCACAGACTGATGGGAAAACAGGCTGCTGATTACAGATGGTAAAATTTACTGCCTTTTATAAAACACATTTTGTAGCTATTTACATTTGCTGCAAAACTTGTTTTTAGCATTGAATATTTAATACAAGTAAGAATACATTTTATTTATATATTTACATTAATTATATTTACAAAATGCACATTTTTTAAATTAAAAATCACTGAACACCCATATCCTCTTGCATGTGTGACAGTAAATTGCCATTTTGTACCACTGAGCCACCTTACTTCGCAGTTCCACTGAATTAACACAACTGAGTGCTGGTGTGCAGGTCTGAAGGAGTCAGACACTTTCAGAGTTTCGCATTGGGCGTTTGCCTCGCTCAGGTCTGTAGGGTCAGGTCCCAGCACCAAGCAGAGACTGATGGGAATGCAGATAGGGATGCGGAGTGATCATTTCTCTTTAATTACTTAATGTCTCTTGTTGCTCAAAGTTTTAATCTCTTAAACACTCACTTTCCATGTGAGTGTTGCTTATTGCAATCATATCCTGTCCATACGCATCCCATACCCTGTCACTCATTGACCTGTTAAATGGAAAGTTTCGTTTCGTTTCGTTTCGTTTTCTGCCGCTTATCCGGGTCCGGGTCGCGGGGGTAACAGCCTGAGCAGGGACATCCAGACGCTCCTCTCCCCAGCCACTTCCACCAACTCCTCCGGGGGGACACCAAGACGTTCCCAAGCCAGCCGAGAGATGTAATCTCTCCAGCGTGTCCTTGGTCTGCCCCGGGGTCTCCTCCCGGATGGGCATGCCCGAAACACCTCCCCAGGGAGACGTCCAGGAGGCATCCTGACCAGATGCCCGAACCACCTCAACTGGCTCCTCTCAACGCGGAGGAGCAGCGGCTCTACTCTGAGCTCCTCCCGGATGTCCGTGCTCCTCACCCTATCTCTAAGGCTGAGCCCAGCCACCCTGCGAAGGAAGCTCATTTCGGCCGCTTGTATTCGCGATCTCATTCTTTCGGTCACTACCCAGAGCTCATGACCATAGGTGAGAGTTGGGACGTAGATTGACCTGTAAATTGAAAGCTTTGCCTTCTGGCTCAGCTCTCTCTTCACCACAACGGACCGCTTCAGCGTCCGCATCACTGCCGACGCTGCTCCAATCCGTCTGTCAATCTCCCGCTCCATTTTCCCCTCACTCGTGAACAAGACCCCGAGATACTTGAACTCCTCCACTTGGGGAAGCGACTCTCCCCCGACCCAGAGTGGGCAATCCACCCTTTTCCGGCTAAGAACCATGGCCTCAGATTTAGAGGTGCTGATTCTCATCCCCGCCGCTTGACACTCAGCTGCAAACCGTCCCAGTGAGAGCTGGAGGTCACTGTTCGATGAGGCCAACAGGACCACGTCATCTGCAAATAGCAGAGACGGAATCCGGAGGCCACCGAACCCGACTCCCTCCGCCGCTTGGCTGCGCCTAGAAATTCTGTCCATAAAAATTA
This sequence comes from Mola mola, assembly GCA_001698575.1. Taxonomy (NCBI): domain Eukaryota; kingdom Metazoa; phylum Chordata; class Actinopteri; order Tetraodontiformes; family Molidae; genus Mola; species Mola mola. Next base: position 3,003,061 of record KV751342.1, read on the forward strand.
TGAACAGAACCGGTGACAAAGGACAGCCTTGGCGGAGACCAACCCTGACTGGGAACGGGTCTGACTTACTGCCGGCAATGCGAACCAAGCTCTGACTCCGACAATACAGAGATTGAATAGCCCGTAACAAAAGGCCATCTACCCCATACTCCCGGAGCACCCCCCACAGGATACCTTGGGGGACACGGTCATAAGCCTTCTCCAGATCCACAAAACACATGTGGACTGGTTGGGCAAACTCCCATGCCCCCTCCAGTACCCTCGTGAGGGTATAGAGCTGGTCCAGTGTTCCACGGCCAGGACGAAAACCACATTGCTCCTCTTGAATCCGAGGTTCAACTAGCAGCCGCACTCTCCTCTCCAGCACCCTGGAGTAGACCTTCCCAGGGAGGCTGAGGAGTGTGATTCCCCGGTAGTTGGAACACACCCTCTGGTCCCCCTTCTTGAAAAGGGGGACAACCACACCTGTCTGCCACTCCAAAGGCACAGTCCCCGATGTCCACGCAATGTTGCAGAGGCGTGTCAACCATGACAGCCCTACAACATCCAGAGCCTTCAGGAGCTCGGGACGGATCTCATCAACCCCCGGGGCGCTGCCGCTGCGGAGTTGTTTGACAGCCCCGGCGACCTCGACCCCAGTGATGGGAGGGCCCAGCCCAAAGTCCTCCGGCTCTGCCTCTTCTTCAGAATGCGTGTTGGTGGGATTGAGGAGATCTTCGAAGTATTCCTTCCACCGCCGAACTATAGACTCAGTTGAGGTCAGCAACTCCCCTCCCACACCGAAGACCGTGTGGACGGGGTTCCGCTTTCCCCTCCTGAGTCGCCGAACAGTTTGCCAGAATTTCTTCGGCGCCGACTGGAAGTCTTGTTCCATGGCCTCACCAAACTCCTCCCACACCCGGGTTTTTGCCTCAGTGACCACCCGAGCCGCAGATCGCTTGGCCTGCCGGTAGCTGTCTGCTGCCTCGGGAGTCCCACAGGCCAACCATGACCTGTAAGTCTCCTTCTTCAGCTTGACGGCCCCTTTCACCTCTGGTGTCCACCAGCGGGTCCTGGGATTACCGCCACGACTAGCACCAGCGACCTTGCTACCACAGCTTCGAGCAGCCGCCTCGACAATGGCAGCGCGGAACATGGCCCACTCAGACTCCATGCTCCCCACTACCTCCGGGATGTGGTTGAAGCTCCTCCGGAGGTGGGAGTTGAAGACCATTTTCACAGGGTCCTCAGCCAGACGTTCCCAGCAGACCCTCACTATTCGCTTGGGCCTACCTGGTCTGTCCGGCTTCTTCCCCCGCCACCTGATCCAACTCACCACCAGGTGGTGATCAGTTGACAGCTCTGCTCCTCTCTTTACCCGAGTGTCCAGCACATACGGTCGCAGATCAGATGATACGACTACAAAGTCAATCATTGACTGTCGACCTAGGGTGTCCTGGTGCCAAGTGCACTTATGGACACTCTTATGGCTGAACATGGTGTTAGTTATGGACAAACTGTGACTAGCACAGAAATCCAATAACTGAACACCACTCGGGTTCAGATCGGGCAGTCCGTTCCTCCCAATCACACCCCTCCAGGTCTCGCTGTCATTGCCCACATGAGCGTTGAAGTCTCCCAGTAGGACGATGGAGTCCCCAGTAGGGGCACTCTCCAGTACCTTTTCCAAGGACTCCAAAAAGGGTGGGTACTCTGAACTGCTATTTGGCGCATAGGCACAAACCACAGTCAGGTCCCGTTCCCCAACCCGAAGGCGCAGGGAAGCAACCCTTTCGTCCACGGGGGTAAACTCCAACACATTGGCTGAGAGCCGGGGAGCTATTAATAAGCCCACGCCTGCTCTCCGCCTCCCACCTGGGACAACTCCAGCATAGAACAGAGTCCAACCCCTCTCAAGAAGACTGGTTCCAGAACCTGAACTGTGCGTTGAGGTTAGGCCGACTATATCTAGCCGGTATCTCTCAACCTCACGCACAAGCTCAGGTTCCTTCCCCATCAGAGAGGTAACATTCCATGTTCCGATAGCCAGCTTCAGCAACCGGGGATCGGACCGCCAAGGCCCCTGCCTTTGACTGCCACCCGATCCACATAGCCCCGGACCTCTATGGTTCCTCCTGTGGGTGGTGGGCCCCCATGAGGACGGGCCCATGTTTCCTTTTCGGGCTGAGCCCGACCGGACCCCATGGAAAAAGGCCCGGCCACCAGGCGCTCGCCTACGGACCCCTTCCCCAGGCCTGGCTCCAGGGCGGGTTCCCGGTATCCCTCCGGGCAGGGTACACAAGTCCTTGTTATTATTCACCATCATAGAAGTCTTTGAACCGCACTTTGTCTGGCCCCTCACCTAAGACCAATTTGCCTTGGGTGACCCTACCAGGGGCAAACAGCCCCCGACAACATAGCTCTTAGGATCATTAGGGCACCCAAACCCCTCCACCACGGTAAGGTGGTGGTTCCAGGAGGGGTAAATGGAAAGTGTGTCACCTAAATGCAGATGACTCAAACTGCTCAAAAATCACTATGTTTGAGCAGTTTGAGTAGAATTTCTCTTTCATTCTGTTGTATCCAAGTACCACAAATATGTGACTTATGAAAATAAAAAAAAAACAGCAACCTCTACTTCTTTACATCAGCATGAGGATAAGATTAACGTTTGAAGCCTCTTGGTTTCTATACTGCTGTATTGCTCTTGTGAACACACAATTCAAGGCTTCACTGGTCTGTATCAAAGCATAACGTTTGACTTTTGTTCTGACCCCTGATAAAAGGTTAATCACCATTAACTATTAAGAAAATGCAACCCTTAAAACAATAGCATATCCTGTTCGTCCAAATGCCTTAAAATATTAGGCTTTGTTCAGGTCAGGAAACAGTCAAGTTTGGGAAGCCGCTGTTAGCCAACAAGTTGACAAACTTTTAGTTGTGTAATGTTTTTAGTTGAAGAGCACAATTGGTCGACTGAAATATTGCAACAACTATTGGATGGATTGTCATTATTTGCACAGAGTTTGCAGAGATATCCAAGCAGTCTCTCCTTTAATTGGATGCCAACATGCTAACCTCAGATAACGGTAAACAAAGAGTAGGGGACACATTATTTGAACAACATTGTCACTACATATTAATTTGCTAACGTCAGCATTAACTCAAGAGCAGGAAGCATGGTGGTGGAGTCTTAATTTATATTTTATCACGAATAAACTTTCCAGGAAATAGGGTGATCCGTATTAGCATTATTTTGGTCTGATACAGTTGTGTTTTAAAAAACATTGCACAGGAGGTTAGTGAAGGAAACTGTTTGTAGATGTCAGGAAAGACCTGCAAAATCCAATATTTAACTTACACCATCCAACTGTCCACCTCAGCACTTGACCTGATAACTTTGAATATGTTTTCACTCTGACACAGAGTAGTCATTGTGTGTGGAGCAAACACTTTGGCAACCAGTTTTCTCTGTGGCACTGTTTCAAACCACAGAAGGTAAAAGGCTGTTAGAGGTTAGAAAAATAAGAGCAAAGACTAAAGGTTCATTAACGTTAATGGCTTCTGATAAACTTTAACATGACAACTTTACTGACACGGGAGCAAAAACAGAAGTTCACATAGATGTTTCAGTGCTGTGTATACATAACCTACATTCTCCATCCTTAGGATCATAACAGCTTGTAAACTCACATATTTAGTTTTAAAAGCTATATTTGATTAACTACACTGTAGTTACAACAGTATAACTATGTTGCTCTACTTCTGTGGATTAATGTTGAATTTCAATATGGCAAGAATTATTTTGTGAATTTTAAGTCTTTTTAACATCTGAGTCTGTTTCAAAGTGATTTAGGTGAACTGTTCCTGGCCTAGTAAAGAGAAGAAAAGATATCCAGGAGTTGGCAGTTTGACATTGTTCAAGTGTTCCTGGGAAAATGTATCAGTGGTGGATCACAGCCATGATTGTCAGACTGAGTGAATGAGTAGCAAAATCCCTGAAAGCGCTCAGTGTTGCCACTTACCATCCACATGTATCAATCTGTGGAATTTCTGGGTCTTTGAATTTTCAAATTTAAGAAAACATGAGCTGAAAATATGAATTTAGCTTCAGCAAGACTCCAATATCAGTATGACTCTACCCAGCAGAGCTTGCCGTTGGTTTGATAGCATGGCATCCCCTTGCTGTATGTTTATCTGGGCCAAAATGCCAGCATGGACAACTGGCAACTCCTCAGCCTGGCCATGCCAATGAATGGTCGCCATGGTAATGGTAGCCAGGGTACAGTACCATATTGTGTGTGCCTGTTTGAGACAGATAAAGAGAGTGCGGGAGCAATGTGAACTAAGACAGTAAGGCCTTGAGGGACACATCAGACTGCAAATCAAATACATTTTTTTTATCTTTGCTATTTATTATTTGCTCTACAAGTATAATAGTTGTGTTTTGATCATTGTATAGTTATGCATGAACATCACTATGAAATTGCAGCTTATTCATTTTCGTGAACACACAAAGGCCCAACACACATCTGAAAAGTAAGCCCTTATTATCAAAGATTATGTAACTGCCCCATTTGACTGTTTTCACTGATTCTCAATTGGCTCACGTTGTTCGTGGTGATTTTTTGGTGCTTTTGAGGAGCAGATATGTGGTTGAGCAAAATGACAACATAATATACAGTACATTAAAGCTTCCCTTTTAAGTTAATAAGCAAAACAGAAGATTTTATAAAAGTTTCACAGGTATTACAAATAATAATATTCATTGTGTATGATTGTAAATAGTCTTTGATTGAATTTTCTGAGTAATTTTAATGAGTAAACAGAACGTTACATCAATTGGAACTGTGGAGACAGTTCAATTGATCAGAAACTTATTCTGCAACAGGTCATTGAAGTCATTTAAGACTAAACATCAAACATTGTCTGATTCTAACTTCTCAAAGGAGTGAATTTGCTGCTTGCAAACAGAATGTCTTTTTGATTTTGGGCCATGGAGGCATGTAACAAGCTAAGAGAGTTGGGGTCTGCGGAATTTTAATTGCCAATTTTGCTGCAATTATCTTACATATACTAAATTTAATAACAATAATAAGAAATCACTCACATAGGTTTTTGTCAAATTCGCTGGATAATAAGAATAAGTTTTAGTTGTTGCCCCAGAGTCAGTAGTTCCAGTCCAACAATGGGGCAGATTTTGGGGGATTCAGTGATGAGAACTGATTTGAGATCACCTGTCCCTTCATAGAGACCAGAGTATCATTTGCATATTTTGTAAAATGAAAACTGTTGTTAGATATGTTTCTTAGAGGCAGAACAAAATAAGTGTGAAGGAAGTACTGGACCCAGAATAAAGCCTGTTGAGCTCAACAAAAAGTGTTGAGTCCTCCCAAAACCATATCTATATGTTGTTCAGAAAACATGTAACTTCCCAAATTAATGTCTTTGAGCAATTAGTCTGTCACAGCCAACTTTATCTTTTATATTCTGATTGATATTACTTAACCCTCTGGGCCTCTAGTACCATTTTGCTTCATCACCACAATAAAGAAAAGGAATGCACACAGTACCTTTGTTCCCCAGTTTCATGATTTACATAATCAAACCCAGTGTTTTCTTCATTCCGCAGGTTTCCAGGATGTGCATGTGATGATCTTCATTGGTTTTGGCTTCCTAATGACCTTCCTTCAGCGCTATGGCTTTAGCAGTGTGGGCTTTAACTTCCTGATTGCAGCCTTTTCCCTGCAGTGGGCCACTTTAATGCAGGGCTTCTTCCATGGTATGCATGGAGGCAAGATCCACATTGGGGTGGAGAGGTATGTTTAAAGCTAACTGTATGTGTAGAAATATCAAAGCAAAATATAAAATATATAAAATCAGCTGAAAATGCTAATTCTGTTTTAAATTCTCTCTTACACTTCAAAGAAGGTACGCATGCATTGTAGGGCATGTTGTCCATTAAGTCCATTAAGATGAGTTGGAGTTGGTCATTGGAGTTGGTCATTGGAGTTGTCTTTATATGTCTCATATGCCATTGATAAACAATAATTATTAGTCATGAAAATCTGTCACAGTTCCTTGACTAAAATTTAGGATTCTCTGGGTTTGATCAATGTTGGAGACATTTGGGATAACATAATTAAGGAGCAAAATCTATAAGTTGCAATCAATTTTAGACATTTGAATGCAAAATAATGTGACATATTATCTGTACACTAAAAACTTCAACATTATAATTTAGCATTTCGCTGACACCTTCCTTTCAGTATGATCAATGCTGATTTCTGCACCGGGTCAGTGCTGATTTCATTTGGAGCTGTTCTGGGTAAAACCAGTCCAATGCAGCTGCTGATCATGGCGATGTTCGAAGTTACACTGTTTGCTGTCAATGAGTTCATCCTGTTGTCTCTTCTGGGGGTAAGTTACAATAGCATTAGATGTGATGTTTACTGTGCAAAACAGCACAGCAATGGATGTCTGAATGTTTAAGTTTTTTTTTTAAATCAGGTTAACTGTGTTTCAGACTCGGGATGCTGGAGGCTCCATGACCATCCACACATTTGGAGCCTACTTTGGCCTCATGGTGACTCGAATTCTGTACCGGCCCAACTTGGATAAGAGTAAACACAGGAACAGCTCAGTGTACCATTCTGACCTGTTTGCTATGATCGGTAAACATGTCCAAATGCTGGACTTTTACTGTTTCCAGAAGAGTTAATTGTTTTTCTGACAGTTTCCTGGCGATAGACATACAGTGTTTCAAAAGCAACTACTCATTACTGGGAGGAAAGGTGTATAGAAAAAGCTAGAAGCTAGAAGTTGTTGTTCTGGTAGCAGCTGTGTTGTCACACTGACACAAAGAATCTGCCCCTTGGCAGACACAACTAATTTTGACAAAAATGGCAGCCGAGGCAAAGACGGCAGCACAACAGGGAGACACTGCAGGGTGTCACCATGAAATTATTACGTTGGTCTAGATTGGACCCATAGTAATGGGAGTGTGCTGAAAATGTACTGTCCTGTGGATCTTATGGATATCTACTACTGCGCAAAAAATGACAACGCAGCTTAATGTAGATTTTGTGCTACCGCACTGACACCAAGGATGGGCAGCAGCATACATGGCAGCATTAATGATTCCACAAATTACAAATGATCTCAGTGGGCTTTGACAAACTGTACAGATATGACACTCTCTGCCCTTAGACCCTCGACGCGGATGAGGAAAATGTTAAAAACTCTCAACAGGGAAAAATAAGAAATCTCACTAGGAACCACAGAGGAGGGATCCTTCTTCCTAGGACGGACAGACGTGCAATACAGTGGATGTCACATATACAGAACACAATAACATGACAATAACAGATTAGAAAGAATGTATAAGAGGTCCATGAGTCCAAAGGTATGTGAGATCTATAAATCCAGATGTATGAGCAATCTAGTGATCCAGAATCGGTTATCTTCTATTGGTCCAGGAGTCATAAACTTCCATATGTCCAGATTTGGGTGTTGCTGATTAGATCTTTAAACTACACTTAGACATTACTGGATAATTTTTCATTGTTTGGGTTTTCTACCATGAAACCTCATAACCTGTTTCTGACAGATATTGCACACTGTCCAGCTTTAACACCATTTAAATGTTCTTATGTAATGGCTTTCCTCTCTGTTGTGCTTCTCAGGTACCATCTACCTGTGGATGTTCTGGCCCAGCTTCAACTCCGCCATCACCGCTCATGGAGACGACCAGCATCGCACAGCCATGAACACCTACTACTCCCTGGCAGCCTGTACTCTGGCCACCTACGGCCTTTCGGCCCTCACAGCACACGATGGCAAGCTGGACATGGTGAGGACATTGGACTAACCATCACTGGATTTACCTGCAGCTTTCAAAAATTCAATCACGCGCAAAAACTGTTCAGAAAGCGATTCACAGCAACAGGTGGAGAAGTGGGGACGAAAGGGTTGTAGCATCTTGAATTCCTATCGGTCGGGTAGATCAGAGTTTAGATCTCGCGACATAGTTTCTCAAAAGATAAACACTGATGAATGTGTCACATGGAGGCTCATGTGAGTGAAGCATCTGTGTCATGCTCAGATGTCAGCAGTAACCCATCCTGATTTGCAGATGAGACATTCCTCTGCTGATTGCGATCAGTGAGAATCATGTCCAGAGCTGCAGGGAGTGGACACACTAGGCAGCCAAAAGAAAAGATGATTGGTTTATGGAGTCAGTTCGTCTCCAAGGTGCTCGTCCTGCATGCTGCCACAGCTGCATGCAGTGTTAAAGAGGTGGTGACATGTTGTAAATAGCTTCGTTGATTGACTATTCCCGCTTCTCATGTCATCAACTGTCACGTTTTTTAACCTGCTCCTTCAGCAGTTTTAGTATTTTTTAGAAATTTTGCAAACCAAAAGCAGGAGATTAGAAAAAACTATTTTAAATTTTAGGAATTTTATTTTTATTCATTCATTTATTTATTTATTGTCATAACGTGCTATTTATGCATGTTGCCACCTTCCTAAAACACACATACATATCACTGCAGTATAAAACACCTCTGATTTTAACTTTAAAGGTTATTGGATTTAATTTGTCTTTCTTGCTTTGTTTTACAAAATGTATCTTAACCTTTGAAAATGCTCAGTTATTTGCGCTGACAGTGAATTGGAGAAAAAAAAGCCTTAAATAGTAAATAATCTATTTGCACACTGAAAATGTTTACTGTCTGTTTGTGTGCACAGCAGCAAAGGAATTGGTGCACAGTGCACGGTATAGAATTTTAATCTTAATTTCTCTCCCAAATGGAATTCAGTCAGGCTAATAGTGATGCTATCACACCAGATCGCAGATGTGTGTGTGTGTTGTTTTTTTTTGTCATGAAACCTGACCACTCCCATCTGTGATTTTAGATTACAACATGCTAGAATCTTTCAACTTGTGTATAGTATAACAAGCAGACATTCATTTTTGCTTTACTATTACACAAATAAAATGAGTGAGCCAAATGTCGATTAGCCGGGTGCACTGTAGAGATTTGTTATGAAGTCCAACCTCTCTCTTCCCCTCTATAGGTCCACATCCAAAATGCTGCCCTGGCCGGTGGAGTCGCTGTGGGAACAGCTGGTGAAATGATGCTGACGCCTTTCGGCTCCATGATTGTTGGTTTCTTGGCCGGTATCATCTCTGTTCTGGGCTTCAAGTTCTTCTCAGTAAGGCTGATAAATCATTTTATTTTTTTAGGATTAACTTGATTAAACTGATTAAAGTTTCACTACCAATTAGAGGCTTTAAACCATGCATTTTTAACTAATCAGTAGGAAAAAAATGGTTTCTATTGAAGTTTTCAAAGGTTTCTATGGAATATTAAGATCTAATAACATTTTTGTTTAGATTTATGGATCTGGAGTTAATTAAATCGTACATTTCATGCTGTAATCAAAGTCAGTCTACCACTCACTGCCCCGATATTTAAATATCACGCACGATACTGTTAAGTGGGTGTAGTGTGGAATTGGATTTCCACTAAGAAGCATCTCTAAAAAAATCTCTTAGTGTTGATGAGACTATATAAATAAAAGAGATAAATGTATTCTAAGTGTGACGAGGAAGTTCTCCTCCAGTTCCATCTGTAATTGACAAAGCCCCACGACTGGCTAATTCTTTCCCACCTTTCAGCCCATCCTGGAAGAAAAACTGAAGATCCAAGACACCTGCGGGGTGCACAACCTGCATGGCATGCCTGGCATCCTGGGCGCAATTGTTGGAGCAGTGACAGCTGCATTTGCAACCAAAGACATTTATGGAGAAGGGTAAACATTTGTGCTGCTGTAGCCACAAAGAGCTGATGCATGCAACAATATCGCAAGGGCTAAGCATGGAAAATTCAAATCCTTGACCAACATACCGTAGATATACTGGTGAACACTAAATGTGACATATCACTAATTGCTTTACAAATTGCCCAAGATGAGGCTGTCATGGATGCATGTAGAGATAAGAGTTAGTGAGCTTGGCAACTGCACTTTTCGCTACCAAGCAATCGTCTGAATAAAAGCTTTTTTTTTACGGTCAACTGTGAACAGTATTTATCTGCTACACAAATCTTTTATTATACTTCGAGCTGAAAGATACCCATTATTAACCACTTGACCACTAAACACCTTGTTTCATTTCAGTCACGTGAAACGTGCCACAGCGTGCTCAAAAAGTTAAAGAAATCAAAACAATAGTTGGACAGTGACACTCAACACTGACCAACTACTCAATCAGCGACTGTAACTTGAGGCTGAATACATTAATGTTATACGTGTGCCAAAAAAAATTTGAGAGTTTAGTTCAGCATTCCTCATATACTACCATATTTTTGTGAATTGACCTTATGCATTGTTACGACTTTCCTTTCAGTATGGAAAATAGAAACTTACTAGAAGATACTTGCATTTCTTGCAAACTTATTGACTTTTATCTAATTAAACGTAATGTCCATATAGATAGACTTTAATGTTATTTTAAATAAATACATCAGAAATTCAGTGATAATGAAGTTTGGGACATAGAGATTACATTTACAACTTATGGAATATATTATGATTATAAATGCCTGCCTATATACAAATGAATCATTTAATGCAATAAATTCACAGTGCTCATTTTTTTTTTAATTAAAGCTAGCATGTTGTAATGGCAGAAAAATATAAAGATTAAATGACGTAATCCTCTTTCACCAATTTTTATATCTGGACCCACGTAACATGGCAACCAGGTGGTGCCTACCCTGAATGGCAAGTCGTGATGTCTTCATCGCAATATTGCTTCAGCAAGCCTTGCAATCTGTATCTACAGACAACAAATAGTGAGTTTGTCCACTTTGGCGAATGCAGAATGTTGCTTATAATCAATATGTGTTTGTTAAAGCTTCATTGTCTGCTTTGTGGACTACACCCTTTACCTTATTACCGGATAACAGCATTTAGCATGTAGTAATGACACATGCAAAGCGCCTTCAACAACTTTAACAACTTTAACTGTGCCTGTAGCAGCAGATTAAGTTGTCTTGAATTTCTACATTTTTCAGTTTGGAAAAAAGATCATCTTGATGTGACCGGGGGAGGAGTGCGTTTGGTTTAAGATAACAATATGTAGACTCAACTGACAGATTTCAGCTCTCTCCAGGCTGCTCACACATTCCTCATTCAGTGCAGTCAGCATGCAAAGAAAGGTAGTCAGTCTTCGGTATTAGTGATCTGCAAACTTTACTGTGTCTGACATCTTGTTGTCAGAGCTCAGAACCACTGTCAATGTATAGATTGATCCAGGACTGTTGAATCTCAGCTGAGTGGTTATTTTCCATCTCTCTGTGTGATTTAGCTTGGCAGATGTGTTCCCTGACGTGGCAAGCGGAAGCATTGATGCATCTAAACAAGGTGGCATTCAGGCCATTTCCCTCGCTGTCACCCTTGGCATCGCCCTGTTGGGAGGCCTCATTGTTGGTTGGTGTCACATCTCCTCAGTGGATCTCATGTAGCTCCCACCGCAACTTTTATATACATCTTTGTCATATTACCTGTGGTGCAATTTTTCCATCAATCCATTTATCAGTTCATCCACATTGCTTTGGTTTGTATTGTCAGACACTGGAGATATGAACTTGGACATATATGCCTTCTCTCCACAGATGGCAAAATACATTTGAAAATCACACCACAGAATCACATTTTCACTGTAATTTCAGCCACTTAGTCATCATTACACCATTTTTTTCATATTTGATTGTTGTGCTAATATACATTGAGTTAAGGAGACACCAGTAAAAATGAGAAAGATCAGACACTTAAATCTAGAGATTTTATAGAACAGAATGTTATGTTTACATGTGTATTTTCACCAAAAACAGTGTTTCTGATTGCCTTTAATGTACACAGATATGATGAGGCCTTTTTTTTTCTTTTGTAAGGTTTCATTTTGAAGCTGCCAGTCTTCGGTGCTCCTCCTGACACCATCTGCTTTGAGGACAGCATCTATTGGGAGGTGAGTAGGTGGAAACTCGTGCATGGAGACCATGGTGTCTGAATTATTTTCATGCCAATTTTCAAGCAAATTCCCAGAAAGAATTCTTTTATTTGCAAATAATTATATAGTCAACAATGATTAATTTAAGATAACATTAATTTACTGCAAACGAAAAGTGTCTTTTAGTCACAACACTTAGCTGAATGTTCATCATACATTACAACACAATGTTAATAGTTTAACTGACTGGGAAATTTGAATTTTCCTCTACATTTTGTTCTAAATTACAATGTTATTTATGTATGCAAATTAGGGACCCATAAAATGGAGCTGTGTAATCTTGTGCATGTAGATTATAGGCGACGCTTCTTAAAACTTCATAATTTTGTTAGTTTCCCATTTGTTTCCTCTCAGGATTTCTATAATGAGGCATAGCCGTGTAATTACAGGGAAAGTTCCCAATTCACTTGTCTGCATGAATAGAATTCATAACACATGGAGAAAGAGAAAATATTTATTTGGCTTTACAGTCCCATCGAGAAATTTTCAATTTCTATGCATCAGTTTATTGACATTTGTTGCTGAAAGATACAGTATTAGAACATATAAAGATAAAGTATTTTTCTTCAGTCGTTACACTGTCCTGCTGTAGGATTTTGTAGTATTAAATCGTATGACCACAAGATGGCGATATTAACCCGACAGGCCGATGATCAGCGGCAGAGCGACAGCTGCACTATCTGACCACCAGGTGGAGCAAATACACCACCGCATGGTGTTGTCAGCCAGGTGAAGGACAGGACCAAAACATTCCTAGATGATGATGAAGCTTTTCACTTTGAGCTGATGTCATTCAGATTTACCAAACATCCAATGTGGAACATGATCATGTTTGGGTTTTATTTTTTTAAATGCAGAACACTGTTTTAACACATTAAATACATAAACTTTTTTTTCCCTTTTATGATATCGGTCTTTTCTTTAATCGCATTTGATTATATTTCCATGATGTGCAAAAATGACATCAGATAACTTCCGTGCTGCTGTTTACCCTCTCTTTCCTCTTAATTTGCGACAAAGGTATACAACCTGCAGCCGAGCAGAGAGACATACAGTATATAACACTGATATTTAGAGGCAAATTAACAGCATAAGACCAAAGGAGGGGCTGATCACATGTACCTTGAAGACTAACAGTTAGACTGTATTGACTGTGAAAAATGGAGGTTGTTTTAGAGCAGATTAGGTCATCAAAGTCTAGAAACTCAATTATTTTTTCTCCCCGTCTCAGGTCCCGGGAGACGAGGCGAGTCATGAGGGCCAGCTGACCACTGTGAGGACAGAGGAGTCTGAGAAGCTCAACAGTTAGACACACACACACACACACGAGTATTAAACCATTTAGGTTGCAAAAAATGTACCTGAATCATGTTCATGTCACCTGCCAAATGTCTGTTTTATGTGAAAAAAATAAAAAATATATATTCTGAAAAAAAGGAAAAAAACCCCTCCCTTTTTCTAGGTTATTGACAGCTTTGCCCAATAGAGGTCTATCTCGAGCTCAGTCAGGCCTGTGGAGCACTGGGAGAGGATGTATCTGTTCGATGTCATCTAATTATCCCCTGAAACAAGCCAAGACGTGGCTGCAGGATTTAATTCCAGCAGCCTGTTCAAACCAAAGACAAATAGAGCCAGAAACCTCCATTCAGAGGGGACGGCCTCATTGAGTCTTGGTTATTATAACGTTATAAAGATGGATTACATTTTCATAGCAAACTGATTTTGCTTTATTATTTTCTTTATTCTAAATAAAGGAATTTAATGCAAAATAATGCAGAGGTGCTCTGATGTTTATATATACTGTATATATAGCATCTCCTCATACTAAAGGGTTTAGGATCTTTTGTGATTTTATTTGTCCTATAAATCTGTATGTGATTAGTTAGAATAAAAATGTCGGTGTTAGATTAGTTATGTACCTTTGTATCAATTCTGTTTTTTTTTTTAAACTGGCATGGATCCATTTGGTAAGAGCTAATAGCTGCATTCACTTTTTGAAACTATTTGATATGGATTGGAAGTATTTTGAAAAATGGTATAGGATTAGCTTCTGGCAAAATAAATTGTTTCAAGTGTATGTGTGTGTATTTCATTTTGTATTTATTTATTTATTATAGAGGATGATGATTATTATAATGTAGGGTAACAGCATATATCACAATTCACATTAATATGAAAAAAATACATAATAACTGATCAGTTGTCGTGTTTTATTTGATTTTTATAGTGACTCAGCAATTTAAAAAAAAAATCTATTTAAAAAAAAAAATGACGAAACCCAGTGGTCGTTATTTCTGTTTTATGTTGTTGCAAGCTTAATGACTGTGTTGTAATCACAGCAGAAAAAGGTTTAGGACAGATGGGGTCTGTCTCTCTCCGTATAATTTACAGTTTTACTTTTGGGATGAAACAACAGCAAAAAGTGGGTGATCTTGTTAGATATGGTCTCTTCAGGGGGTGTGATGTTGCCACTGAGGAAGAGGACGAAGATGCATTATCAATCACCGAGATCAATCACCGTTCCTTTGAGTTGATCTATCAAGAAAAACTCTACCAGGCACCCGTGATCACTTCTAGTCAGTGGTAAAATATAGCAAGGTACTGTGCATTTATAAACGTACCATACCTAAATACAAAGTTTTTATGTTGCTGAATATCTTTATTTTATGCCTGTACTCCAAATCTCCAGCCGAATTACGGTATGTCATTCTAACTCTACTACATCTGACAGCTTTAGTTACTTTCCACATTAGGCTGATGGTCACAAGATGCCGCCGCCTTCACTGTAACATCTATTCTCAGTGCATGAACAACAGAGGGTTTAAGTTGCCACATCACATTTGTACATAGTGATTATTGGACCATGATTGTCTTTCAAACAAGTAATGCGCACAGCCCACCTCTCAACAGATTTTCAGTGAGCACAGGAATGTTACACATACTGTATTTTGCAGTAAGTTATATTTGGTGGTATGACTCTCCTCTGGGAGCTCCCTTACCTTCCACCAACCAACGTGGAAAGTCTAAAGTTGAGTTCAATTCCATGCCCTTTTATATGCATACATGTAAGGGCTATGGCACCCTTGAGGGAACTTAATCACATTTGGTGCAGAGGAATGCCTCCCTAGAGGACACTTTATTATGTAATGTCCACTGGAAGACAACACTAAAGGGCACTTTATCTTGTTTTATCTACTAGAAGTCTACCCCAGAGGGCACTTTAGCCAATTTTGTCCACTGGAAGGTCACCATAAAGGGCACTTTAATGCGTTTTGCCCATCGGAAGGGCAGATAGATGGCACTTTATCATATTTTGTCCACTGGAATGAAACCTTGGAGGGCATTTTCTTGTGTTATGGCCACTGGAATGGCACCTAGAAGGCAATTTATTGTGTTTTGTCCATGGGAAAGCAACATTTAAGGGTACTTCATTATGTTTTATCAACTTTAATCCTACCTCAGTGGACTCTTTATTGCATATTGTCCACTGGAAGCCATCCTAGGCAGACCAAAGGAAACTTTATCATGTGTTGTCCTCTGAAAGGGTATCTAAGAGGATTACCATTACCCCTCAGTCCATCAGTCACATCAGGTAACTGTCATAGCCTTCCATTCACTTTCATGCAAGTGAACAACTAGTTGGGTCCTAGAGTGCAGGACACTTTCATGTTTGGTATTGTTAGATTTATATTTTGATTTTTTTTTTTCTCTCTCTTTCGTTTACCTCCACCTTTGTCTTTTACCTGCTCTGCCCTAATGTGTTTCACCTGTGTCCCACTGGCGCCCCTCCCGTGCAGTATACAAATTCTGCGTTACCCTGCTGTGCTCACTCATCATCTTCTTTAGTGTGTCTTCACCCTAACGTTTTCCAGCGTGTCTCTTGTGTTTTGAGTTTTATTTTGGCCTTATTATTTTCTGGACCTTGCATATTCTTCTATATTGTCTTCCTTCTTGGAGTTTTTTGATTTAAAAATTAATGATTGGACTGCACCTGTTCAGCAAATTGTGTTTGTATTTGGGTCCTAAACCTAATCTCTAGTCTTCCTGGCACAGAGTATGTGTATAACACATACTGTAAGTATATTTTACTGCTAATTCTACTGCTAAAACTTATACTTACGTAAGATTTTTAATAGATGAATTTTACTTGCATAGTATTTTTACAGCATTGTGTAAATACTGCTTTCACCACAGATTATAAATGTTTTTTTACGACACTCATTCTAAGCACTGACCTCTGCACAGATTAACCACAGCAAATGACTACCCAGAGTCACTGATATCCTGCAGGAATCGTCAAAGTCAGATTTATGTCTCTTTCCATGGTGACAGTGCAAAGCACACCTGCAAGCAGCTAATGTAGCAGGACATTTTATCATGTGAAATTACTAAAATACAGACTAATTTACTCAGTTTGTGACACCAATTTGGCTCATAGAAAGGTATTTGTCCTGTGTTGTATCCCTTTAGTCATACGGGAACCATCTGCTTTAATATGTAAAGAGCATCCCAGCACATATATCACATTTCTTTTTCTAAAACTGTCTACAGCACCTTTATAACTACCCGAGAAACTGAAATATGCCATTGTACAACACTGTGTTGTACAATGACAGATTTTGTGTTCTACAGGCAACACACATGCAGCAGGACACAAAGTATATATGGTTCATTTGGCAAGTTTTCATGCGAATTATCAGTTCATCTTTATCCTCATCAATTTCAATCACTGACATTCAGCGCAGTAGTTTGGAATCAATGAATTATTATTGATCTTTGTTTCAACTAACAAAATCACATGTATATTTCTATTTAAAAATCATGTTTTTGTCAATTTCTCCTTAGTTTAGATTAGATTGTTATTTTATTAATTAATTTCTGGTAATATCTTAATGTATCAAGTTTCAACTTTGGCAAACAAGCTATTTGCATAAATTAATGATGTCCCTCATGTTTGTCCAGCTTTGTGTGGCATTAATAGCCCCTCATACTGCAGGCCCCTTGCAGGCTACAGGGGCCTCATCTGCCCCCCACTCCCACCACCCGTTTTGGTGATGGTACCGTAGCGTGAACGGGCGCCGCAGCCTTTTCCCAGGAAGGAGAAGACAGGTGGACAGCTGTTTACTGAATAGGCACTCATACTGAAGAGCTTAATTGAGCTTCATAGGGCTAATTAAATGCAGAGAAAAATAATCATGATTATGTTAATCATTTTTTTTTTGTTTAATACATCTTCCGAAGAGGCTCGTTTGGCAGTATGTACCTACAATATGCTGAAAAATCTTTTGTCTTTTTGAGCCAGTGCCACAGCTATCATAACAGTCAATGCAATGTTAATTATTTTTATTTCTATTGCTAGTTAGTGTGCTTAATGTGTGATTAAAAACTGCAAAACAAACTCTTTAAGTAAATTTAGAGTACTTTTAACTGAGGACTCAAACTTAGAACTGCAATGATTTTTGTTATAAGGTATTATTATGTCTATTTTTCATATCAGAAAAAGCCTAGGACATTGACAAAAGCCTTGTTTATTTGGCAGTATGGATATTTTCTTATCTATTACATTAATTTTTCTGGAAATTATGGCATGAAATTATCTGCTCAGATATTGATCAGAAACTGCAATGACCTTTATTTTGAAAATTATGCTTCAGCTCCAGTATGTTATTTATTTTGATTGAGTGTGTTGTCTTTGTTAGGAGGGTATATGACTGACATATCACAAATGCCACCAGTATTAAATATTTAGTACTTCAATATAAACTGGAACCTGTTAAGTAATAAATGAATAAGATGCTTTCACTGAAGTAATGTGTAAGGAAATGAGACATGAAAACAATATATATATTTTTTTTTTATAAAGACCTGCTGAGAAACCACACGATTACACTGCAGTTACACATGATTTCCCATTTTCTCCCAATAAAATATGGTGTGTTAATCCAAAGGGGCATATTTCACTCTTGACCTCATCCTCTTACATCCAACGTGGCCCTTGAGTTGGTGATGATCGTCACCTCGGGCTACACAAGATTGCTCTAAGCAGCTGTAGCCTCCTGTGGCTCAACCTCCAGCTTGTATATGATTGTTGTCCGTGACACTGCTTTGTAGGTGAACATAATGGGTTAATAGGCTCCCTCAGGGCCCCCTGGTCCCCCTGTGGGACACCTCACTCGGCTTGCAGCCTGAAGGAGGCCGTAATGGGCAAACGCTAAAAACCACAGTGGGGATCTGACACATGAAAAGAATGTCCAAATCTGATATGATTTATCATCATATGCGGAGATAAGTTTGAGTTAGTACTCTTCAACATCATGAAACAGATATGTTTCCATTTACGATATACAATATCACACAATATCAAACAAAAGGATTTTTCAGCAGTAAATGTGGCTATACGTACATACCCCACTTGATTAGAAAACTTTATGCACTTTTAAGAAATGCATTTTGCGACTTTAAATCTTTTTACGTAAGACAGTGATAATTTTTTGATTGCGTAATTTACTCCACGTGCTTATGTTTTGGCTGAGATCCTTCACAGAAAGTCTTAAATTGCACTTAGATAAATATCAAGACTGTGGTGATCTGGAAGTGCACACCCATCAGAGTTAATTTAACACTCGTTAGAGTTTTGAGCAGTCATCCCAAAAGTCACATCAACTCTCCAATCAGATATGAATCATCATGACTTAAAAATATGGAGATAAATGTTGCTGTCTTGTTTGACTGCACAGTACACAGAACATGAGTGGTTATGTGCAGAAAAAGCAGAAAAGATCTGTATTTTTTAAGTTTTTACTGTCAGTGTTTTTCATTTAGTTCCATATTAGATCAGAGCAGAACTGCAGTGATGGCTATCGCTTCTGGAAGGAGCAGCGACCTGCTGAGAGGTTGTGACTGATGCCATCCCAGCAGGGCAGTGATGGAGCAGGGGTGTCAGTGGGGGATGTTGACTAAGTGCAGGAAGTTGTTCAGCTGGAGAGGGTTTCAGACACTTGACTGAGGGGAAATTGCCTTCAGTGCTCCATGAGTACTTGGGAGTGCTTCACTAGAATTTCCTCTCTGAAAAATGGCTGTGTGAATGCCAAATCAACAAAAGTAGTGGCAATGTTCATTTTTGGCCCTCTTTTTTTGCTCACCTTCGTGGTTGAAAAATCCTTTATGTCAAAGCAGAGTGCAACCTGCCACGCCTTGAAAACCCCACCCCCCCCAACTGATGTTCAGCGTTGAAGTATATAGTAAGGTAACAATCATAAATATGCTTATTAAAAGATATGGCCTCCTAAACCAAAATAATTAGTATTTCAAGTAGGCTTACTTGAAATGGAAAAAAAGGAATATGATCTGTATCTTTCAAATTATATTTATATATTTTATGTATTTGAACTTTGATTTTTAAAAGATGTTTAGCCTTAGAGGAAGAAGACAATAGGGAGATGAAGGTATCAATCAAGGCAAGTATTTTTAAATGTTTTCTTCTATCTTTTGGAAATAGTTTGTAAATAAACAACTATCTTCCCCAGCTCGTATTACTGTTTGCGCTGGGGTAGCAAATATAGCGTTAGCGACAAGGCTACTGTCCAAAGTAAACTGTAAGAGATACAACTGGGCCAAAAAGTGTGGTCTTTGTGTTACAGTCCAGGCAGACAAAACAGCCAGGTAAAATAATACGTAAGGAAGTTGGAATCATCTCAAGTCCTGTTAAAAAGAGGAAACTAATATTGACTGGGGAGCAGACTTTTTTACAACACTGGAGCACATACCTTTTAGTCTTCCTTTATTACAGGTCCAATGGGTGTGATTTTCAGAGTATGACACATTACCCTACATACACAGAGATGCACACTATGATGGTAACAAAGACTACTGTCTTCCGCTGCCTTTGTTTGGTGCTGCCATTCTGTGTGATTTTAGATAGAAGGTCACCGTTCAGCAATCAAAAGAGGTGTGATGAGGATCACAGCAGCACTGGCATCTGGATTGATTTTTTACATGCACCTTAAGCATGTGAACAATGTAATAACATGGCAGCATCATTCATTTTTATCATCCCTGTTATGTGGTGGATGATCTCATTCTCTGCTTCTGTAGTAAGTACTGTAGCTCCTGAATCTGCCAACAGCTGCTAGCTGCTTTTAAATCTCCCAATTGTGGGTCACACTCATAACATGTAGACAAAACGATTAACCCCTGTCCTTTTATTCTGCCTCGCCAGCTCGTTTCATTTACGTAGAGCCATGCTGCAGTGTTACTACCTCAATATTGTCTCAGAGGCAGAACTGGTTTGACTCCCCTATTACTACTCAAATGGTGAGGCACAACAGGCTCAAACTGGATGGACTGTATTAAAACTGTCATTGTTAAGATTGAGGAAAGAGAGGATTTTGACAACTTGAACGAGCTGCACTCTGCCTCCCTGCCAAGAAGGCTGCCATTCACGAGATCAGGGTCAGGAGATCAGGAATGGGTTGTTTTATGTTTTATGGGTTTAAAGCTCCTGCTGCTGTCACTGTTAATGAGGAAAGGGGAGGGGGCTGCTCACTGTTTTTTCATGAGAAGTGACGGACACTACTTAAGATATTCTCTTGGCTTTGACTCGTTTTTGGGAAGCGTTTTTGGTGCAGGAGCCACAATTATTTCAAAACTAAAATTCTAATCTAAAATGAAATAAATATCTTTTATTGACGTTGCCTTGAGCTGCAAAGTGCTGCCAAAAGTTTTATTTTCATTCTTACCTATCTCTTTGTAAAAGATAGGTGTTGTCGAGAAGGGTCAACTGCTGTGAAAATTTTCTGTCCTTCAAACACCAAATTACACATGGTATTTATATTAAAAATTAAAAAAAAATCCAATATATCGTTAGCAAATCCAATGAAACACTGTCAAGTCCTGCTACTTTTAAGCAGCTTACCTCGGAGTTCATTCTATGGGTCTCAATTGCTTTAATTCCTTGAGGTCATTATGAGATTGATGTCCCCCTCTGTAATTCACACTCATTTTTTTTTTACCTTTCCTCGAGTTGGATAATGGACCTTTCATTTTACCCCAGATGACTAAGTAAACCTGAATTTAAGACCCTTAGATAGAACAAAAAAAGCTTTGCAAATAGGAAGACTTGAAGATTTCATATTCAGCAGCAGGCTGAATGACCATTGTAACAGAGAAAGATCACGTTTAGGGCAAAATTGGGCAGCCTCTAATCCCAGTGCTCCTGCAAGGTCCGCTGGTTTAGGACCCCACACTCTAACAAGGCCTCCCACTGGACCCATTACAAGAGGTTTCGTTTCGTTTTGTTTTCTGCCGCTTATCCAGGTCCGGGTCGTGGGGGCAACAGCCTGAGCAGGGAAATCCAGACGCTCCTTTCCCCGGCCACTTCCTCCAACTCCTCCGGTGGGACGCCAAGACGTTCCCAAGCCAGCCGAGTGATATAATCTCTCCAGCGTGTCCTTGGTCTGCCCCACGGTCTCCTCCCGGATGGGCATGCCCGAAACACCTCCCCCGGGAGACGTCCAGGAAGCATCTGACCAGATGCCCGAACCACCTCAACTGGCTCCTCTCAATGCGGAGGAGCAGCGGCTCTACTCTGAGCCTCTCCCGGATGTCTGAGCTCCTCACTCTATCTCTAAGGCTGAGCCCAGCCACCCTGCGAAGGAAACTCATTTCGCTGCCCCAATCCGTCTGTCAATCTCCCGCTCCATTTTCCCCTCACTCGTGAACAAGACCTCGAGATACTTGAACTCCTCCACTTGGGGAAGCGACTCTCCCCCGACCTGGAGTGAGCAATCCACCCCCTTCCGGCTGAGAACCATGGCCTCAGATTTAAAGGTGCTTATCCTCATCCCCGCCGCTTCACACTCGGCTGCAAACCGTCCCAGTGCGAGCTGGAGGTCACTGTTCAAAGAGGCCAACAGGACCACGTCACCTGCAAATAGCAGAGACGGAATCCTGAGGCTACCGAACTTGACTCCCTCCGCCACTTGCCTGCGCCTAGAAATTCTGTCCATAAAAATTATGAACAGAACCGGTGACAAAGTGCAGCCTTGGTGGAGACCAACCCTGACTGGGAACGGGTCTGACTTACTGCCGGCAATGCGTACCAAGCTCTGACTCCGACAATACAGAGATTGAATAGCCCGTAACAAAAGGCCATCTACCCCATACTCCCGGAGCACCCCCCACAGGATACCTTGGGGGACACGGTCATAAGCCTTCTCCAGATCCACAAAACACATGTGGACTGGTTGGGCAAACCCCCATGCCCCCTCCAGTACCCTCGCGAGGGTATAGAGCTGATCCCCCCTCCAATACCCTTGCGAGGGTATAGAGCTGGTCCAGTGTTCCACGGCCAGGATTGCTCCAATTGCTCCTCTTGAATCCAAGGTTCAACTATCAGCCGGACTCTCCTCTCCAGCACCCTGGAGTAGACCTTGCCAGGGAGGCTGAGGAGTGTGATCCCCCTGTAGTTGGAACACACCCTCTGGTCCCCCTTCTTGAAAAGGGGAACCACCATACCTGTCTGCCACTCCAAAGGCACAGTCCTCGATGTCCACGCAATGTTGTAGAGGCGTGTCAACAATGACAGGCCTACAACATGCAGAGCCTTGAGGAGCTCGGGACGAGTCTCATCCACCATTAACAGTCCCAGCGACCGCGACCCCAGTGATGAGAGAGGCCAGCCCAAAGTCCTCCAGCTCTGCCTCCTCCTCGGAATGCGTGTTGGTGGGATTGAGGAGATCTTTTAAGTATTTCTTCCACCGAACTATAGACTCAGTTGAGGTTAGCAACTCCCCTCCCACACTGAAGACCGTGTGGACGGGGTTCCGCTTTCCCCTCCTGAGCCGCCGAACAGTTTACCAGAATTTCTTCGGCGCAGACTGGAAGTCTTCATGTCTCCTTTTCAGGCTGAGCCTGACCGGACACCATGGACAAAGGCCCGGCCACCAGGCACTCATCTACGGACCCCTTCCCCAGGCCTGGCTCCAGGGCGGGGTGCCGGTATCCCTCCGGGCAGGGTACACAGTTCCTTATTTGTCACCATCATAGAAGTGTTTTGAACCGCGCTTTGTCTGGCCCCTCACCTAGGACCAATTTGCCTTGTGTGACCCTACCAGGGGCAAACAGCCCCTGACAACATGGCTCCTAGGATCATTAGGGCATCCAAACCCCTCCACCACAGTAAGGTGGCGGTTCCTGGAGGAACAAGAGGTAAAACCGACAAAGGCAGTTATTACACACTCCTTCTGAAAGACACCAGGGGTGAAGCCGTGCAAGTTGGACACCTGAATAAAAGAGTAGTGACCGACACCCTCATCCCCTCACTCCTTCACCTCCCAAAAGTCCCCCTTCTTGCTTCCACATCAACCAATTCCACCACACACATGCCTCCAAGGTGCGTGAGGGTCAGCGGAAGTCTGGAGAGGTCAGGGACTTCATGGCCTGTTAATTGAGTGAGTGCATTGAGGGAGCATGTGGCTCAGCAGGGCTTCACCGGGGACCAGGGTCAGTGTTGTGAGTGGAGGGGAATCACTAGAAAGTCAAGCTAGGATAGCTAGGAGAAGGCAGGGGTAGCTCCAGGAGGGATGATATGATAAATGTTCTGTTCAATCACACGATACATGATGCAGCCTCACAAGTGCTGCTGATCTTTGATTTACTGATTTACTGTTTGTAGACTTTTTGTAACTTGCAAATCATCACAACTGGATTGAAATTATTGAAAGACAACAATATTATTGTTTAATCAAGAAAAATGTAAACAAGATAAAGCTGCTCCTGAATGAGAATGATCAGTATTTTTTTGCCATTCAACTTAAAATCTTTTCCAATCAGTCTGGCCTCACCAAAGCAACAAAACAACTATACATCGATGTCTAAAGTCACCCGTCCAATGTTTTGCATTTGAATTACAATGCATTTTATTTAGCGCTGTCTGCATTATTTTAGGCACAAAAATGTCTGAAACCATATCAAGTAAAGCTTGAAATGTATGAAATGACACGAAATGTACCCTTAGGTGCCTTCAAACAAGAGCACATTGGTTCCGGAGCTTTTGGATGTTTTACACAACTATCTTGATGAAATTGTACATCAGAAAGTTGATATTCAAATTTTAAGGATATCCACTCTGAGAACTCATGTTTAAATTGGTTAAATTAATCTTAACCCAAACCCATATTTTTCTAAGCCTAATTGCCTAACAAAGGTCTGAGTGTAGGTCACATGACTATCACAGGTCTCACACACACAACATCAAAAGCTCATAATGTATTTGCTTTTGAATGAAATCTTACTGCAGAATAAATTGACATCAAACCCTTTAAATGTTTGTCATGATATTTTTTGTTAAAAAGCACACTAAAATTGCAGTGTGCGGCGATTCTGGGTTCATATTATTGTTTGTTTTTTGTTAAATGTATTATTTTTTTGTGTTATGGTTTTGATGTTCTAGTGTTCCCTCCTGTCTTTATTACCTGTGTTTTTATTTTTCGTTTGTTTTACCTCCTAATTTACTCTTTCATCCTTTTCCTGTCCTCCCTCTGTTGTGATTAGCCTCCTGTGGTTCACCTGTGTCCTGTTATCTGTCCCACCCTGATGTGCTTCACCAGTGTATCCAATTACCTCTACTATCCTTGTGTATTTAAATCCTTGTGTTTCCCTCTTCCCTCTTGTCATATTATCGTTTTCCAGTGTTGCATTTGTTCTTTCTCCCTGAGTTCCTTGTGTTTCTGAATTCTATCTCTTGGGTGTTCTGGACTAGATTCTGGATTTTCCTTTCCCTTGTTTGGATTGTTTTCATGTTTGGACTGATGTCCTGGTTTCTACCCTTGCCTGTCACTCAACCAATGAGTTTTCACATGTCATTTAACTATTTAACTTTAGCTATCCAATTTTGGGACACGCAGGACACAAAAATATAAAGGAAATTTTTCCACATGACATTTGTTGCTTAGGTCACACCTGAGTCTGAGTTACCTTGCATACATTCGTCATCATGTTCAAAGAACATGACTGCTACTTTGTGGCTTATTTGGAGTCTTTTTGTTCACATATGGCATGATCACATTTGTGGATTTATGGCTTATGCAATGCAGGGATTGATTGTTGTGAAGACAGCAGGAGACAAGGGAGGTATTCAGTTATATTGTCATCTCCGCGTTGCGTACATATACTTGCGCTCATGAGTGAGCAACCACGTTGTGCCAAAGCACGCCTCTTCCACCGTACCATGGACAAAGAAGTGTACCGTGCATGAGCACGGTAGGGAGCAGTCACAGTAGTCAAACAAACCAGACTTTGTGAGTCAAATGTGCTTGGGAATGTTATGGATGGCCTAGCGTGACTGCACCTTTGAAAACATGACCTATGGTTGCAATTTGGTTAAGTTTAGGCTACAAAGAACTTAATTATCAAAAAAAGCAATTATTTGGGTTAAAATCACTTCAATTATCTCATGCATATCACATAACCTACATTATTTATGTAAATAAACTTCAAACATTATGTAATTATCACTGGGTATTATCATGTTTTTGGTTTCATGCTAAGTCATCAGTACCCATAAATATGAAAAGCAAAAGGTGTCCTGTGGGACGCAGGTCAAATCAAATCAAATCTAATTTTATTTGTATAGTCCAAAATCACAATTTACACATTATCTCACTGGGCTTTGACAAATTGTACAAATGGGACACCCTTAGACCTTCGAACGGGTGAGGAAAAACTTTAAAAAAAAAACCCTAAACAGTGAAAATAAGAAACCTCAGGAAGAACCACAGAGGAGGGATCCTTGTCACTTGTACAAAACACAACAACATGATAATAACAGTTTACTTAGAATATATAAAACAAAACGTGTGTTCATTTGGTCGGACCAGGCTGGTGGAAGATTCTATGACTGCGCTCAAGCTGCAAGCCTCAGTGCTCAATGCAGATATAATTTTTATTTATTTTTTAAAGTAGCTGTTCACATAATTCTTTTTGGCCAATGTCAGACTCCAGTGTGAATTGTTAAAGGCCCTAACATGACCTTGCATACAGGAAAGAACCACAAGACAACAATGGAAAAATAAACAATTCTATTGTATACATGGAGCATATTCTTATACATTCTTCTGCGTCCCCTTTTGTTCATTTCTTCTGATCTGCTTTCAAATATAGAGCAGTTACGATATGACCCCTTGAGTTTTGCTTGTACAGACGTGTCATCCAAATAATTATGAGGTCTACAGCCTTACTGTCCCTCCACTTCCTTCATCACCGCTGTCCTCCATGCTGGTTCTCAGGTCAGATTTCATGTGATATGTGTTGTTCACACACTGTTAAAAAATAAATAGATTTGGGTCACATGGCGGGAAAGTCAGTTTCAAGCTGCTTCACCCCATTGTGTGAACGAGTGAGGATTGGGTAAGTTTGTTGCTGAGACATTTACCTTCATCTCCAGGGATGTGGGTTTAGGTTCCAACTCAATGAGAGCATCTTTGTTTAAAAAATTTGATCCTAATCTCAGCCCAAGTTAGCCAAAACCAGAGGTTAATCTTCATATAACCACATTGACGCACATCTTCTTGTCATACTTCATGTTCATGTCACTGTTCCAAACAGAACACCTAAAGAAGGCAGCAGATTTGGGCAAAAGCATACAGTTAGGAGCCTGATCCATTACACAGATGACGGTTGAAGCACTTACAACAACCTGGAGGACTGAACCCGACAGTCCTCCAGGGGCATTACCCTAAGACATCTCTGAGCTCTAATGTCACATTGTCCAAGTCAAATCCACTTTCAGCTGATCACACTATCTTTTGACTCAGTTGATCTGGCTGCATGGTACATCTCCCTCGACTCCATGTCACTGGACCAGAAAGCTCATGAATAACAGAACTAAGCAGGAATTAAAGGGCTTAAAACTTGGACTCAACTGCCCTAAAATTAGACGGTGGTTGTTGGAGAAGATCTAAAGAGTTGTGCTGTATTCAGATCATTTCATATGGCTTACAATTCTAAATTCATTCAACTGTTTAGATATTCGCTCATTTAGCTCTCACTATCTCTGTCTGAAAAGGTACCTGAGGGAACCAAAGAGGGAGGAGTCACCCAATCCTCTGCTTTTACTCCTCTTACCCTCAACATTACCTCATTCTCATCAGCGAGAAGGACAGAAAAGATGGCAACTGATAAAACACTGAGGGGGAAGCAAAAAAAAAAAAGGAAAATACCCAGAATCTGATGCAATTGAAAGCCAGAGAGAAGGCAAGAGGAACAGGGGGGCACGCGTTATTAACAAGCGACTAATCTCGACCAAATTAATAGTCGGGTCATGGATGTGAGGAAGAGAGTGATGAAAAGAGGGGAGGGGAAGAGAAGAAAAAGAAGAGGAATGTAACATGATGGCAGTGGGCACCCTGATGGGAATTTTGTCCCTGTGTTTTCCCCATAACCCCTCCTAACCTCTTTCATTCTACCCAACGCTGTGATCACAAACCCTCTTTGTGGTTCTCCTAAAAAAAAACAACAACAACAACAACAAAAAAAAACATTTATCAGATGCCAAACACTTTTTTTCCTCTCTCCTGTGGGTCAGGGCAGCAGCAGCTCCTCCCCTAGCAATGGCACAGCAATTCTTCTTGTTCACACACACACACACACACACACACACACACATGCACATGCAAGAGCATACGTGCAGGATGACATGACGATGAATGTGCTTGTTTTATGATTCCCTAGGTGCATATATAGCGCGCGCACACACACACACACACATACACAAAACCCTTGAACGTCCTTTTTGAGCGTAATTAAAACAGGAGGTGCTCGCACAATGTACTTTTGTCTTAGGGCATGACAGGGAGAGGCGGGGTGAGGGGTGTTGCATATTAATTAGGAGGCTGTGGTGTGAAAGCCAATCAGGCGTGTTATACAGATGATATACTGGGACAAATATGGCACTACTTTTTCATTGCTCTCCCACAGTGGCGCATGGATACAGGCAGGGTACACTGCAACTTCCGGCCATGGCACGCTGCCAGCAGTTGTAAATTAGCAGCAGAGGCTGCTTAGATGAATTAGCAGCCTGAACAATGCAGGGCGCTGCGTGCAACGCAGCGGGGGAGACAAGATGTGGCTAAATGTCAAACCAGTAGGTGGCAACGTTGAGTCAGGCTCAAACCTGCACACAGCTCCTTTTGTTTGTTTTTTTTTCTTCTTCCCCATAAGCCTCAGAATGCATTCGGACCTGAAGTGTAATTAAACAAATGTAATCAAAAAGTTTTGGATTTCTGATGAAGCCTATTTGACCGCCAACAATGACGAGTAGAAGGGACGTCACCTGGAAAGCTAGGCACCAGGAAACAGACTTTTATTCAGCGTGAATGAAAACAACTTCACACACAATAAGCCCTGTATCTCTATTGAGCGCCCGGCTGCCAGCGTACAGTATTTCCCTGACAACAAAAACCGTTAGCCCAGATTTAGCGTCAGATGTTCATTTCAAACTAGACACATCTGTTTGGTTATCAATAACGTCGAGACTGTTTGGCATGCCGGCCGCTCCCCTCTTTTGCTCCCATTCAGGACTCTGTTCAAAGAGAACAATTCAGGTGTTATAAATCAGGGAAAGGGGAGAGAGGCAGCAAGAGGCTGACAGGCAGTAGTGGCAGAGGGAAACATCCAGCAACCTGCCAGCGTTTCTCTATCCTCCGGGGCCACCCAGCCTCATTGTCGCAGGCAATCCCAATGTCTTTGTTTTTCATGCTCAATTTCCCCTTTCCCCAGGGTTTCTTTTCTCTGGGGCACTGTGTTTGGTTGCAAGGTTTGTACCCGATTTCTTTCACACCTTTTTTTTTTTATCCATTCCTCCTATGCACCAATTGAATTTGTCTTATTCGGCTAATCTCTCCTGCTCCTTCTAGGCCTTTCTTTTCGCTGAGGCCTATCAGTACGTATCCCTTCCACTTTGCTTATTTCCCCCATCTTTGCCAATTCAATCCCAAAATCTCAAACCCAATGTCGTTTCACCCTCCCTTTTCTCATTCTCACCAACCCTTCCCCTCCTTCCCTTACTTGGCTCTACCCACCCCTCTCTGCCATTTCCTCGGTAAGGGGCACTTTGCTGCTCCTGTCTTTCGATCTCCGTTGTTGGCACTCAGTTCTGAGTGGCCGGGCCAGTGTGTGCAGAGGGGAAGCTGTGTGTGAGCAAACGGGTGCCCACGCCTGCCCTCGGCACAACAAAGGAGCCTTTCTTCGCCCATCAAAGACTTCCATTAATGCCGGGCCCTCTGCCTCTGGAGGGGATGTCGGGCTTCCAGAGATGGCACACAGAGACGGCCATTAGAGACAGGAAGCCCGGGGCAGGGGCATCATGGGAGACCTACTAGGGCTGAGGAAGAGGGGAGGACAAAGAGGGCATGAGGCGGTGGTTTGTGTTCTGAGGTCAGCCCTGCGCATATACAGACGCAAACTCCCCAAAAGGCACGTTTATTCTCTTGCAAACACAAATGATGCATGCATGCGAGGCGTTCATCTGTGGCCGTTTGAAACATGAGACATTATTTCAGGGTTGAACTTGCAGACATTTTCAGTTGTTTTCCAGAGTTGTTTACATCTATTCAAATAATCAGTTAAATTGCTTCTGTGCTCAGCACAGGGGAGGAAAAGACAATTTGGCAGCTCCTTCATTAGGTGCCACAAAGTGCTTCGCATAATGCATCAAAGGCATCAGGACACAATGAAAAAGCAACATTAAACAATAAAACAGTTGGATAGAAGGCAAGAAGAGTTAAGAAACTGAATAAAATGAAAACAAAGAATTCAAGGGGTAGACAAATGAGTAAATAATTGATTTATTAAAAAGCAGTGGCAACTAGAGAGGTCTTCAGGCTGGCTTTAAAAATTAGTTTAGTCAATAAACTGTTAATTTTCTGAGAAAGTCACAGTCTGTCACTGTCTTATTGTGGGTTTAGTTCAGTATAACCTCTTTTAATTTTGAGGGATTTCTTCCCTGGTGTCTTTACTTGATTTTTTTCCCCCCATTTTAATTACTTTAATTTAATTCTGCTGGGTGTATTTAAGTCTCTGTGTTTCCCTATTTTTCTGCCATTTTGTGTCAATTCTAATTTCCAGTACCTTCCCAATATATCTCAATGTTTTTGGAGTTACCTCTTGTCATGTCCAATAGATGCAAAGGATTTTTTCCCTTTGCATCTATTGGACTGCTTTCTTGGTTGTCTGCCTCTGCACCCTGTAAGCCTTGTGTTCTTGTGTGTGTGTGTGTGTGTGTGTGTGTGTGTGTTAAATGACTTTTCACCACAGCACACCTGCATCAGTGTCTGCATGGGTTCAACCCTTCTATTTATGCACAACAGCCTGATGTTAAATATGAGAAGTTCCACATCTTATTATTCCATAGATTAAGCAGGTTCATGTTCCAACACAGTTATCCAAATACAAAAAATTACATATTCAAACGTTTTAAACTATAAAGCTGGTGATAATCTACTCTAGTCAGTGTCTCAAATATCTCTGTGTTTCTCAGTTTTTTGACTCCTCTTTCAATGGAGAATTACAGTTTTTTTCCATTAAAACTGTAGTTTTGATCAAACGTAGTGTTTGGGTGTGTGTGTGTGTGTGTGTGTGTGTGTGTGTGTGTGTGTGTGTTTTCATAGTGAAGAAGGCCTGTGTCAGGGTTCATTGGGGTGTCTGTAATAGTTTTTTGACAATGGAGCTCTATGGCACAGAGGAAAAACATCCGACTTTGAATACCAGTGTTGGCGAAGAAAACATAACTTTCAGGACAGAGCTAAAGATAAAGATACCTAAAGGAAAAAATAAGTACAAGTAAAAAACAAATGAGTTATTAATGGTTATGTGCTATAACCAGTAATAACTAAATTTCAAACAAATACAAATAAATATCATTGCTCATTAAAACAACAGCATTTTATATATTGTTGATTTATTACAATGTCCCCTATTAATATTTTTCTCTAATCGTTTACACGCTATATTTCAAAACACAAGGTTTCAAAACAGCCAGGCCACTACTTAACGTTGGAGTGAATTTTTTTTTTTTTTCGTGGACCTTCACAGACCTCGGAATCCCAGAAAAGAAAGCAGAGGAAAAAGGAGCTGGATAGACCTTTAGACCCAAATAATGTCAACCTGTTTCTGTTGTCAGTTTAGAAAGTTGCTCCCAGAATGGCTGAAGTGTCAATCAACATCCAGAAGGAAAAAATTAGTCAGAAGTGAAGGTGCCATCACCTGTGAAAACCAGGATATTGATAAGAAGTAACAATCCAGCTACTCAATAGGGTTTATGCAAACATGGAAGAAGCAACAACCACCAAAGCTTTGAACATATATTAATACATAGCAATAATAGATATTTAAATCTATACTAATAGCTTACAACTAATTTAACTATTTCAATCATTTTGCAGTGAAGGTCGTTCCCATATTCATAAAATATGGTTCCCACATGGGGCACCAAAATTGAATGTGAACTCATTTTTCTGTAAACAACAGTACCATGTGGAAGTATTCCACATCACCAAATTTGAAAGACCAAAAACATTGTGACAAATGGGCCAAACCAAATGCTCGTGTGACTTTTAAAGGTGATGTGACTAGAATCACAAGGAAAACTCATTTTGGCATGTATATGCAGTAAATGTGTGCCTGCAACTGCTCACACTCAAGAGCCTGTTGGCAAACTTTTTAAAATCATGCTTCTTCAGGGCCAGTTTGTTCTCAACTTGTGAGTGCCATATTTGATCAACTCAAAATGTTTACTGCAGTAAAATAATTTCAGTCTGTTTCCAAATATGCCTTGATTCAACATTTCCTCTTGTATGGAGCATTGCAGAAGAAAATGTGTGAACTAGAATCAAGCAAAATGACACCCGATCTCAGACAGTAGTTGAAGAAACTGTGTTGAAAGAAACTGGTGTTTGTACAACACAATAAGAGGCTTTTGTAGTGAATGTAGTAAGCGAACTAGCCATAACAATATTTTTGAATCGAATGGAAAGCACAGTTGCAGCAGTCGCCCTGTGGGTGGGGAGGAGGGTTATCTAGTCAGAGTGAGAACACAGAAATGAGAAAGGTGGCCAGTTGGCCTTCTTGAGACCTTCTGAGAAGAAACCATTGGATGGCGAAAGGGAAGGTCTGCTTAGCTGGGTTTGGGGCGTGCTGTGAGAGCAGGTGGGGCAGTGAAAGAGATAGAGAGAGTGTGCAGATCAGAGGCATGTATGTGTGAGTGGGTACGGTCAGCATCCACTGATCTAATGATGGTCCAACTTCAGAGCAGCACTGGCTTCCTTTGCACATCACCAATTAACTCCAAGGGTGGGGACAGTTGATGAACAAGTCTATTATTACAATGTGAGGAGTGCCACAGTGCCTCAAAGAAATCAAAGAAAGAAAAACCTTGAAGGAAGTAGTAAATACAAAGTGAATGTGCGTGACATGCTTCATTGGCCCAACTGTGGCTCTTTATCTGCCAACACCACCATGTCCGCTGGTACACAACACAACTCTGCAAATGATGTAATATGTAGCTCAGCAGATGTGTCCCCTTGCTGCCGCTGTACTCAATTATGCCACTCTGGGAAACAAAAAAGGAAAACACACCCCTTCATTCAAAGAAGGATATCAAAGATAGCTCAGATCATTCCACCTGAGCAGACCCCTGCTTGCCGTCCCTCCCGGTTCATCCCACCTATCAATGTGTCAGAGCAGGCGGTCGCATGGAGATTGGGCTCCATTTCAAACACGTTTTCTTATGTCCACCAATCGAACCACGATCTGCCTGAAAGCCACTCAGTGAACTGCAAAACACAGCAAACAGTATTTCTTCACTACATCCACTCATTCAACTGCTTCAGTTACTTCATATCCGTTCTTCTACTGAAGCTGTCTCCACAACTAATCAATTAGGATTTTGCAGCAGTATTGACAGCTTCAGTGTCTACTTAACAGTTTACATCCTCTGAAATGTCTGGCTGGAACTTCTTTACATCCAAAGTTATGCAGTTATGCAACTATGCAGAGCTTTCCCAGACAAACTTGGTTTGTTCGTTCCACAATGTGACATCACAGCAGACAGAATTGCACATGTAACATCTGTTAGCCGCTGCCACTTCCTTCATGCAGGAAGGTGTTTGCTTATCACAGGAGCACTTCCACCCTTTATTGCCACCTCACTGCAAAACATGTTGGGGTTGATGTGCAGGTTGGTAACATTAATTTTGTAATGGGTGTGAGAGTGGACCCAAGAACAGTACAGACCTAGACCGGCACAGTTCAGGACTTTATTAACAAAGTTCACGAGTCCAAATGGACGGCAATCAGGAAGCCTGGTCAGCGAGCACAGTCTACGTTCAGAATGGGAACGGAGTCTCCGGATAGGAAGTCCGGGCAGACTGCAGGCAGACAGGGAACGGGCAGATGCAGAGTTCAGAGACAGAAGACAGGTCAGGTTACCGGGGCAGAGACGAGGAGACGTGGTCAGAAGGCAGGTCAGGTAACAGGAGATTCGTCCGGGAATGAGTGCTGGAAGGTAGTGCACGACGCGACGACGATCTGGCAGAGAGGGTGTGTGGAAGAGCTGGTTAAGAGGAGGCTGGGTGACTGGTTGCAGCCGGGAGGAACAGGTGAGTCTGATGATGTTGATTAGGGCAGGCAGGTAGAGTGGGTTGGTAGAGGGGAAAACCAGGAGTGGATTGTGACAAATTTAGCCGCTAAAGATGATAACATTACTACTACAAGCAAGCAGTGTCGCCAGTCAACACTCAAACACATCAGGGTTCAGATTCCAAAACAAAATGTCAAAGATCACGTCAGACAAATTGACCAATCCACTGGCGAGATGGAATGCTGTGGACTGTAGAAAACGCTCCCTTGGTAGAGGATAAGGGCTGACAAGAGGCATTGCAGATTGCCTCACCTGAAGCAAACTACAAACTGCCGTCCAGACAGACAATGTCGAAAAAAAATCCAGCAGCTGTATGAGGACGAAAGGTAAATAAAACAGGGTGTGGCTCTGACTGGGGATCACTGGACCTCTGTTGGCAACAACAATTACCTTGGAGTGACAGCTCATATTGTAGATGATGGCTGGAAACTCATTTTCTTTGGGCATGCAGAATTAGACCACCTCCAGGCACTGAAATAGGACTATTTTCATTTATGTGAAATGACTCACCAAGTTGAACCTCGGATTCAAGAGGAGCAATGTGGTTTTTGTCCTGGCCGTGGAACACTGGACCAGCTCTATACCCCCGCGAGGGTACTTGAGGGGGCATGGGAGTTTGCCCAACCAGTCCACATGTGTTTTGTGGATCTGGAGAAGGCTTATGACCGTGTCCCTCAAAGTGTCCTGTTGGGGGTGCTCCGGGAGTATGGGGTAGATGGCCTTTTGTTACGGGCCATTCGATCTCTGTATTGTCGGAGCCAGAGCTTGGTCTCCACCAAGGCTGCACTTTGTCACCGGTTCTGTTCATAATTTTTATGGACAGAATTT
>KV751342.1:3041864-3053651 GCA_001698575.1 Mola mola
GCCACAGAGCAAGGCCCGCTTCTGTTTCTCATAATTACTTATCATTTAACAATCTTTTTATATTAATCTCAGCCTTTTACGCCATATTTAAGAACGAACAGGATGATTGTAGACCCCATTTCGCGTATGAAATACGAATATTTGGGACGTTGTTTTTACTCATGCACGATCATAAAAGACTTTATTCTGCAGTTTAGACGTGGAGATAAGTTGAGATGGTTTCTCTTATAATTTGTCACATGATGGATTTTCAATCAAGGCCTAAGAAGTTGAAACCACTCAAAACGACTTAGACCAAAAAATTCATAGCATAGTAAAAAGTTCCTGATGATTTTTGTTTTGTTCAAACACGTAAGAAAAAGTAAAAAAAAAGGTTAAAATATGGCTACACGATGAACACGCATGTGCAACAATGAAGTGATGGATCAATTAATGAAAACTGTAAATCAGTTTTAGAAGAACAACGGATTTTCTCCGTTGCTTTAAGAGTAACTGAAGATTTAAATAAGAAATGTGTGTTTTATATTGGTTTACAATCACCTTAGACTTTCTGTTTTCGAGATTTTGAATTGACTTATTATAAGGACGTTAAAGTTAAAGATAAAACCAATTACTCAAAGCTCATGCAAAATGAATTAGGTTATGCGATGATATTTTACTTTTTACTTTTTTTCATTTTTAATTATATTGAGTAATTAAAAAAACGACTGATTTGGACAAATAAAATCTGTACCGTTTCTTTCGTGGGCCAATGATGAAAACATTTTTTTTATACATTTTTAACTGTGTGAAATAATGAAGTTAACGACTTGTTGCCTGGTGAATGAATAAAGAGTCGACGCCGACACGTGTTGCAGAACTGCAGCCACCAGAACAGCCGAACAGGGAACCGGACAACTGATCCAGGCTGTCATGTCAGCAGGTCTGGTCCTGCAGGGAAACGGATGTGTGAGCACTATTATTGGATTACTTCACGGTTTAAACTGTATTATGGGCTCAGATGACTCACCAGATACGAATCGAAAGGATCTCAATCTAAAGCGCGGGAGCTCTGTCAGAGCTGAGCATCTTTTGCTGCATATAACTAAATAATAATGAAAATAATAACAATAGAATCAAAAAAATAAGATTTCCCAGCATGTTGTCCTGTGATAAAATTAATGGTATTATTATCATCATTATCATCATCATCATCATCATCCCCATTATTATTATTATTATTATTATTGTCATTATAGCAATAGTTGTGTTGCTGTTTGTACATTGTTTTTATGTTTTCACACGGTTGTTCCTCCTTCCTGAAGTTTTAATATGAATTTAATAAAAACGAATTAATTATTAAAAATACCCCTAACTTAAACTAACCCTGACATCTTTTTTTTTTTTACTTTGACCTCCATTAAACTTTATCACTTCACTCTATTTTAATACATATTTATATTTTAACTTGACAAGATTTACATTTTCCAATATATCTTGGGTTTTTGTTCCCTTGCACGTTTAATATATTTGCGTTATTTCATGGGACTTTGGAGTCTTGATGTGCCTGAGGTAGGAGCAGATGACAGATCAGACTCAGAGGGCACCATCATGGCTGACAGCTGTGTCACCTACACATGCAGTTCCTGTAACAGCCACTAGATGCTGGCCTCAGGAAAACACCACCAGCATCCCCTGCAGAAACAATTACATCACTCATGCTTTCTATGCAGAGACTAGGATCTCTAATCCTTACTTTATTCTCCTGTAATACGTTATTGTTCCTTTGATGGAAAGGTGTCAATCAAAAGAATAACAGTTCAGTTCTGATCCCAAAAATCCGTGAGTGACAGCGATGATAAACTAAACATGAAGAAATTTGAGGAATTATCATCCTTCTCAGAAAAAAAAAAATTAGATAAAAGTTTATTCACTATTCAGTTTTTCATGCAATTGGAAGTTCATTAAACAAGCTATCGTGCTGCTAAAATCTTTATTTTTGCTTATTTGGCAACAACAAATGGATGCTGGCACAATTTTTACAGTCACGTGACATTGTACAGAACTACCACAACAGCAAAATAAAATGTCTCTGAGACAGGTCTCAAAGGGCCGTTTGGTTAACTTTAGACAATACAAATACTTAGCTCAAAACCTTTCACAATAATAATTATTTGTTAAAAACT
This sequence comes from Mola mola, assembly GCA_001698575.1. Classification (NCBI taxonomy): domain Eukaryota; kingdom Metazoa; phylum Chordata; class Actinopteri; order Tetraodontiformes; family Molidae; genus Mola; species Mola mola. The sequence goes on from KV751342.1 coordinate 3,044,030, forward strand.
CTTTCTGGAAGAAAGCCTTAAAGGCCAACTTTCTTCGATGCTTTTTTCAACATAAGAAAATAAAGTTGTGTGTAGGAGTGCATGACAATGGACATGTTGATTTGAAACTGATCCATAGAATCTCCAGAATCACTTCACAAATTACATAAATAGCAACATCACACTGTCAGAACACGCTATTAGGACACATGTATTGGCATCGCATTTTCCTAAGTGCCCAGGTTGTTCTGGTGAATAGGCTATCATAAGAACAATACTACACTGAATAATAAATTGTTATGCATCAGTGTAATGCTGCGTAAGTAAGAAATGGAAATATCTCTGAATTATATTCCATCAAATGGATTTTAGATATTTTCCAGCACAACTTTTCTTCCACAGCTGTCTCTCTACTGAGAACTACTACTCAACAACCCCCAGGTCTGAAACACATTCCCCCCCATTACTTTGCTGAACCTTCCAGGGCTGCAGTATATCATTGCATATATCTGTATATATCTCCTTTTATAATTACAACCATTTGCACTAGTTGTATATAACCTATTGTACATATTCATCTGCAACTTCTTAATATTCTTGGTATGCGTTCTTGGTTTTATTCTTATGTGACTCTAACCCAGGGCTGTTCGACTCCTTAGCCCACTGCACTTAATCTACTGTACATATGTTTATATTTAGATGGTTTATGGTTAGATGGTAACAGCACTTGGTATTTTGCAATGACAATAAAGTTGAATCTAATCTAATCTAGGAAGATTATGGGAGTAACGGTTTTCATGTTTTATATCAAAGGTATTGTGCCTTTTTTTCCAAGGGAAACTTTTGTATGTGTTTTTTTACCTTTAAAATGATCCATAATGTTGGTAATAATATACTAGTAGACTGGGAATAAGCAGGCAGGAAAGGCATGGCATGCAACTGAGCTGCCATGGAATTTGAATTGAACCATTTGAGGATGGGACAGTTTAACCTCTCTGAATATCACAATCATGTTTTTGATTTATAACCTGAACAACTATGTACTTCTGTCGCAATGTTAAGGTTGCCATTTTTCTTCTTTTTGTGTTGACCTTCCACACATTGTACTCATTACTCTAGACTGATGATGAATCAAACGTCCAAACGGGAATTGTTCAAAATCGCTTGGTTCATCTGCAGTGGAGAAATGTGGAAGATGTTTTCATCACTCGGTCTGGAGCGCTAATGTGTTTTGACATGATGAAGAAAAGAGGGTGCAAAAGCCATTGGGTATTACTTTGTGTTAAATACACAAAGAGGAGTTTTATAAGCAGATTAATCTCTTTTTCACATCAGACAGAAACAGGAGATGAAGAGGGAAAAAGATTAATATCTGAAATAAGAGTGCTGCAATGTGAAATGATTTTTTTTTTGTTTTGCCAGCGATTTCCACAGTTGTATTTTTGGCATTTCCATCCATGGGTTCTGGCAATGGTCCACCTAATTACTGTACAACAGAATTCACCTGAACACCTTTTGGTTTCGTTGGATTATGAGAACAAATAGTTCTTACAATCACGCAAGAACTCATCTTAACAGCCAGATCGCATTAAGTGTTAGTAATAAAATGAACGAAACCTACTAAAAGTAATGCAGTTTGATTTGTACCAGACATACAGCATGTGGGTCCAGAGTCAGTACATGATAGAAGGCTGCGCTACAGTGAATTCATTGATAAAAGATGTCATTTAAATAAGTGGCAAAAATGGATTCTATCTTATTTTTCAGCATCAATCTATCTGATGAAGGTGGAAGGTGTATAAAACAAACTAACTACAGACTGTATTTTTCCTACCTTTCTTTACTTCCTTGTTCCTGACAACGCACCAAAGACACAACCAGTCAGTTGACTAATAGGTTTTCCGAAGTTTTCTGATGTCTAAAACACACAAGCAGATTTCCGCAGATCTGTTCCAAACTATGTATTCCATGCTGTGATAATCTGCAGTCACAATCATAGGTTTCACGGTAGGAATCTACTCTATGTTACCAGACACCATGCAATAAAATTTGAGCTTAGTTAATGGTGGAAAAAAAGTGATTTTTTTTTTCTGTGGTTTGACTTGTCCAATGCTTTTGCATTGTGTAGCCTTGTCCAGGCATATACTCGTTGCACCCACAATAGTGGAGTCATTTAAAGAGAAAAAAAAGGAAAGGAAAGCTGTTATAAATAACTTGATGCATTCAAATTTTTATGAACCAGATGCAATGCGAGGCTGATGAATTATTAGGTGTGCAGAGGCTTTCACATGCATGGTAATTGGACAGCAATGGGTGGCATGTGTAGGTGTGGTAATTGGGGGATCAGTGTAGGAGATGGTCATTCATAAGAAAACCCACATTTTCCATAGCTTTGCATGACATCATATCATATATCACATGAATTGTCAATGAGAATACATTGATCTGGTCCAGGTCAGGGTTTCTCTGAAGCTAACAAACCGACTTTGGAACAATATACAGTTGAAGGCCATCTGGTATTTTTAACAACATGTAAGACAATATAACCACGTTTGTGGCACAAAAACAGTATTTTTAATGAAATGTCAATACAATTTGGAGGTGTTTTTGTTGGTTACAGGACTATTTCCAGACACAATAGTGGAACAAAACTGGTACATTTTACAGCCAAACAGTGTATTTTGTTTTTTAGTCGTGTCTGGTGCAACAAAAGTTTAACATACAGAATCAAACATTGCTAAAATTTATTCTGGCGTTTGGGTTGGTTTTAGTGAGTATTCGGGTTTTGGGGTACATGAAACAACTCAAACAGTCATCCTGAGGCCTCAGCTGTCTCTTTACCTCCATCTGAACAGTCACTTGACCCGGACAGCAAAAGAAGCACCATGCAAACATAATGCTCCCCGTCTGCATGTGGAGGGGCCTCTTTCTTACTCTCTCTGGCCCCACAGAAGAAAGTAGAAGGAGGTGCCGCAGGCTCTCCTGAGAGGCAGCCAGCCAGCTACAAAAGGGTCGATGTGTGAGTGTGACAGAGTGTAATGGTGCAGTCCATCACCTGCTGTTGTTAAAAACTTAACTTTGTTACTTGTTTGTGTTTGGTTCTTTTAAGATTCACACTTGGGCATTTGTTGACCTAACAGCCAGTGGAACTCTAACCTGAAATTTAACAAGGAACTTAAATTCCTTTGACACACTGATTTATGTTTACATCTCAGGAGCTAAGAAGAAAAGTTCAATGAATGTATTTTTTAACATAAAACAACACAGTAGTAGTATTATTTGTTTTAACTTAATGTAAAATGAGAAAGATATGAGCTAGAAAATACATCTGAGGATCTGAAAACAGAAAAGTAAGTGGTAACGCTTCCACACATGAATGGTACTATTGCTAAAGTTGGTCTGTTCGACCATTTGAGTCATTCTTCTGCGCACACCTGAGGGGCAACTGGAGTTGAAATTCTAGGTTCTTACATGCTGCAGTTGACACTGTGACACTGGGCTAATAGATCACTTCCAAACTCATTGGTCAACAATGCAGACTTCTGGCATATTTGCTCCCCTCTTTTGTTCTGGATGTTGGGGAATGTTGCCACAGAGACTACCACCGTAGACATATTATGGATACTGTGAAATACAAAGAGGTTTGGCAATGTGTGGCTCCTTTTCAAGAAGACTACGAAAAAAGCCCAACACTCAAGGTTGAGGGGTGTAATTAGTAAAATACTGACAGAATTTAAAGGTACTGTCAAAAGCATAGAGTGCGGTATATCACCAGAGTAACAATCAATCGCTGTCATTACTTGCTCTTGTGATCTTGAGCCATTATCTTGTCTACCTTTTAGCTTTGTTAGCAGTGAAGCTAGCAGGCCTCAAGCTCACCCAGTCTGAACATACAGTTGCAAACCCAACTGCTAGAAACTGCTGAAGCCCAATTTGGTGTCAGGAGATACAGTACAGAGGGGATGTACTGCAGCTTGGATGAGGACTATGACCTTAGGAAACACAATAAAACTGCTGGGGAAAGAAGAAATAGCAGAATGGTAAGGTAGAATCAGGCATTTCATCAGCGAGTGAATACAGAATGTAGAGATGGAAAACTCCATCAGCTTACTAATTTAACCAAATCAAAGGCGACTGTGAAAAGACAGACCAGGTCAGTTTTTCTAGTTTTATTTCATTTGTCTTGTTTGAATATGTTTTACGATTGTTTAACAAGGCAATTAACTTGTCTTAGTTGGATTAGAGCAAAACGTTTTTGCTTTTTTCTCTGTTTATTAAGGAAAATAGGTGTGAGAATAATTCCTGTGTGGCAAGTGAACACACCACTGTTATCACTTTTATGATCTCATTTGTATATGGTATTTATTTTACCAATGTTGCACATCTGTGGCTGTTATTCATACTTGTTTGCCCACTTCTTGTTAATTTTTACAGATTCAAAGGTGTCATTCATTTTTAGACCCATTATTCCTCTATGTGGTTCATCACATTCTTCTCCCCAGCAGCCCTGGAATGATTCAGACTGGTTTGTGACGACATTACCATGAGAAAGCACCTCCATCTCGCCGCACTTATTTGACCTCTGACCACCCCTTTGTGCTGCCCAGACAGCAAATTGCTGCCGTGGCAGTGGTGGGTCCCTTGCTGCCTGACTGCCACTCCCGTTCTCTCGGATAGGGGAGGGTGGGTGTCTCTCAGTCAGGTCGTTTAAAGCCAGTGTTGATTCTCATACACCTCCCCAATCCTCTCTGAAAAACACACACTGCCACACGCTCCCACACTCCTAACCAGACAGGCTGGAGTACTCTGTCTCAGCAGCCTTTCATTGCTGCCCTGCTCCTGTCTGCACCCCCTTTTCTTGTCTGAGTTTTAATGAAGAGAGGGGAACCCATGGAAGGAGCATGATTAGGGGGACCCCGAGAGCATGTAGAATCTGAATGTGTGTATATCTATGTATGTGTATATATGTGTGTGTGTGTCTGGCTTTGGAGGCTTAATCCCATAGAGTTGCAACGGGATGTGAAACATATGCAGCATTTTATGAGTGCATCGCTTTCACAGCAGCATCAATGGCGTCCTCTGTTTTACCATCAAAGCCTGAGAACGTCTTTGTGCATGCTGCTGTTGCAATATGGTAATCGCTGCATCCGCCTTATGACACCAAAGCGGTTTTGCTTACTACAGTGTTGTTTTTAGGTTTCTGTAGCACTACACATCATGCGGTTGTTTTGAAAACAAAACCCAATTATCATGAAGACAAAAGTGTTGAAAATGTTTTACAGTAGGAGAGGCTGACATTTTATCAGCTGTAGGTTTTCAGATATTTAGGGGTGCAGGATGTACTCCTGTAACTACTTTTGTGAATAGTCTCATTTTGCCATCAATATTCATCATTCTTTTAATGCAATAGTGAATTACAGCAATGTCAAGCTCAGTCATTGAAAACATGTGTGTCAGTGCACAAAAGTAATTTATTAGCCTACATTTTAATGCAGAGTTTGTATTTAATTCTCCTTCTGGCCATATCTCAGTTGAAACAACTGAAGTTGTAGCATGGGATCATTCTTGTAGTGAAACAACAAAATTGTTGGTGAATATTTCTCAGTTGTGGCAGAAATGTTTGCAGATGAGGTGATGTTTTCAAGTTTCATTATGTTTGGTCACATCACGTCATTTCCTGTCTCATTCAGTCACCTGAAGTTACAGTGACAGGTTATCTTGAATATCTGGGTCTTCATTTCTGGAAAAAGAAACTGCTGCTGAAATTTATAAATGTAACATGCATTTACTCTAGCTTCGAGCACCACAAATGAAATACTTTCTGCCTGTATTATAAACTTCAGCAGCTGATATCTCAGAAAATGAGCAACAATCTACGATCTAGATTGACAAATAGCACTGCAGTACAAAAAAGTGCATTTCTGGATGAACTGTAACCTTCAAATATTTTATGGAATAATTTTCCCCAAAATCTAGTGATTTTCTACTCAGCCTCATGCTGATGGAGGGGCTGCTGTGGCATTCTCATAATTATCTTAAAAACAAAACAAAAAAAAAAAAACAATGAGGAAAAAAAGGTTCCCCACAGCTTTTGAAAATCTTTGAAAGCGCAGTGAAACTAAATTGATATGACAAGATGTTACTTACACCCTTTATCCAGCTGAATTTAACATTTAAGACTAGGAATTTAGGGCAGATTTAACCCTAATTTACATCTCCTGACAATCTGAGAGGGGAAATCTGCTCTGGGGCCACAGTCAGATCATCTTTACAGATGTCTTAAAACTCAACTTCATTAGGGCATCCCTAACATCAAACATGTTTGAAACTAACATTTAAAAACACATCCGCTAAAAGTGCTGCCAGTCAACATTCTCAGCTTATTTCCAGACTCGTTATGTAAATCATCATGAGGGAAATACTACAGCACCGCGTCAGTCTCCATTTTGTTCACATCTGCCTCCCTATAAGAGATCAAGTGAGACCTTCTCATGGGGGGTTGCTCTCCTCGATACTTTGCTAAAAACATTCAGTGTGTGATACATCATTATTTGTGTGAGTTGAGTGTGAGTTAATGTGAGTTGTAACTTGATTTAAGAATCTGTTAGGACTCCTGTATACTGAGCCTGGCTCAATATGAGAGCATTAGCACAAACCCTTAGAGTGAAGATTTTAGCCTGAACTAGGAGTAAGTAAAGAGTCTTTTCAAATCAATTTGGGATTTTGGTGCTTCCATGGAAATAGATTACAGAAGATGAGAAGTTTTAACCCTTTTTGGGTGGAGTGGGGGGACTCTTTCAGGTATGTAAGAGAAAGCTGGAATGCTGTCTTAAAAAAATTGTGGTGTAAGTAGAAAAAAATGTTGTTTTTTTTTATTTTTTTCAGGGGTGAACTAACTAACTTGCTTGTTCAATTTATTTAAATGTCACTGAATGTAATTATGAGCTTTCCAAAACGGTTTGTATCATCAATGTAGACTAACATCCATTTTCAGGACATGCAGCCTGAGGAGGCTGAAGTTGTTGTGAAGGTTCAAGCAGGTTCATTGGAGGCCTGCTCTCCCTAATCACCAAAACTTACTCCTGATTGTTCATTGTCCTGGACAAAACCAGAGCCGCCTGTAGGAGGCCATCAAGATGCTGCCGCCCTCTTTTCTGGGTGACAGTCAGTCACACATGCAGAGGTCAAGTGATGAGTGACCACTTCCATTCCTTCCTTCCTTTTCCTGCCCCCACAGGTCTCGTGTGGACAGTATGATTCAAAGTCCGAGCTCTCCAAGGTCCAGAGCCGTCGTGTCAGCCCTGACCTGGTGCATTTACTGAAGACCCATGGGGGAATAATGCACGAGTTGCACACTCAGAGGCCCACCTTCATCTGTTGTGCCTCATATGTGATATGTTCAGGCGTAGTGGTGAGGTTCAGAGTAAAATGGTTGCCATGACTCCCAGAGTAAAATGTCACTTAAGACCTCACTCTTGTGTTTCTGCTGATTTGAAGGGAAGCGGCAGAATAAATGCTGAAAATAAGTGCAGTGACCTTGTGGGGGTGACCTCGGGTTCTAGTTATGTTCTCGCATTTTAATTATTTAGTCTATGCTTTTATGCAGAGAGACTCACATTATGTGCAACAGCAGCACACACCAGCCTAAATTCTACATTTCAAGCACGTATCTTTCATGCCACGTAAACCTAGAGTATGACATGTTTTGTATGTCAAAGTGTAATTTCAGGCTACATTGTAACTTTAACAAGCTTCTGACTCAATCAAGGATGCAAAGTAAGTACTTAAGTACAAGTACTTGTACTTTTCTCTATTCTGCTTTCTTTATATTTCACTACAATTCAGAAACACATTTGATACATTGGATACTGATACAGACACATTTTGATTTCACTTTTTACTTGACTACATTAATTTGACAGCTTAAGTTTGCGAGTCACGTTGCTGATTTAGTTAAAAAGGACAAGTTGTAATTAACAACAAATCATGATGTCATTTTATAGATTAAAACACAAGGAAATTCTTCACATGGTTCTGAAATATGCCCTCCTGCCTAAAGAGTACTGTGTTTACTTTTGGTACTTTAGGTGCCAAAAGTACTTTTTGAGTATTTGTATATTAATAGTTTTGCTAGTTTTATGTTAGATCTGAGTACTTTTCCTCTGATCAACACATTCATCATTATCATATTCATCATATTTGTTATCGCAAGTCTACCCATTCAAGCAAAACAACAGGCTTATTTATCAAATTAATGACTCAGGTTAATTCTGAAGGAGCAGAAAAAAAAAAAACAATTGTGTCAAAAATGCCCATCACGTGTCGTGGTGACATCTTCAAATTGTTAGTTTCAAAGGATCACACAATCTGAAAGTCAAATGTAATAAATTCAGATAAATAGAACACAGACAAAAGCAGCAAATCCTCATGTCTGAGAAGTTGGAACCAGAAAATGTTTTGCATTTTTGTTTGTCCACACATCGAGGAGCTTGATTGAGTGGAGGGGGTCAGACAAATACCGGACTCTAAGACAAAATAGAGAACTTGTGCTGTATCAAGGCAAATGTTATTATATTTAACTTCTGTTGCATGTCCACTGCACGGGCTGCAGGTTATCTTGAGTAAACGGCTCCAAATATTTGGAAAGAGACTTTGCTGATGAATACGTTGAATGTTTGAGCATCACAGACTAGATTGGTGAACAGTGAAACAGTCAACCATTTGAGGTTGGAATTAGAGAGTCCGTTTAATGGTTTTGGAAGGTATCAAGCCTTGTCATCTTGCTAACAGAGATCCAGGGGTCCAGATAATTAATATTGATAACCTGACAGTTTTGAGTGAATCAGAAAGAAAAATGTTTCTTTGTATTTGAGCAAAATTATAAGTCAGGGTGCTGATCCTGACCTTATAAAGAATTGCTTGCCTTAAAAACAGGCTTTTTCTAAGCGTCATGTGCAAACATTCAAAATGTCTCATGAAATCACAGCCTGTATTTCATTGCTTTGTAAAGAACAATGCATTTGACATCCTATTCACAAGAAAAAGCTTCAATATTGGCACTATTGTTCTTCTTCTTCAGTGTAACAATCATCACTAGGCAACTATGTGCAACATTTCAGCTGTATGTGAACCATTAGAGACCATTCTGTTGAAAAAATACCCAGATTGGAAAAACTCTGAGAACAAAACTGAGTTTCAGTTTCTCCCTAGCCTTAATCTTTCATGTGACCATTTTCATTTTCTTTCACCTTCCAGCTCCTCAAGTTGTGTTCACCAAGTTCTTTCAAAGTTAATGTTGTAGCTGAAGCTCATTGTTTAACACTAACATATAGAATTGAGAGAATACCAGCAGCGTTTTAGCATTAGGATGAAACCATTAAAGAGCTAAAAGGTTTGACTGCCATGTTCAAAGAGATGTTAAATGCCATTATTTAAATTTCAGCTTTTCCTCTCTATGGATGTAAATCTAAAATCCACATGGCCAAATGGTTGCTGAGAATTGTACATAACCCCTGTCCAAAGACAATTCTGCCTCAATATGGAGCTTAATGCAGAAAGGATTATTTAAACGTAAAACAACGCTTAAATATTGTAGCTTTAATTTTTCACCCTTAATGAGTGATATTGATCTGGTCATCCACAA